>JAJOOF010000871.1:0-49437 GCA_029582545.1 Solanum lignicaule
CCTTTAACTTGGCTTCAAATCACATTTATGCCCTTCAATTTTGGGTGTGCACAAGTAGACACTTAAACTTGTATAAAGTTGAACAAATAGACACACATGTCCTACATGGTATCCTACATGTCATTTTTTGTCCTGCGTGGTGTCCTACGTGTATTGTGCCACGTAGGACTCATGTGTCTACTTGTTCAAGTTTATGCAAGTGTAAGTGTCGACTTGTGTATACCCAAAGTTGAAGGACATAAATGTGATTTGAAGCCAAGTTAAAGGGCATATTTATGTATTATGCCCCTTCTTTTTTATATGGTATATCTTCTTTATAGCCTGTTTGGCAGGAAAAAAACAGCAAAAGTCGATCCAATTTATCGTAATTGATTGGTTAACAAGTTGATTATATGTAGTTTGAAATACGGAAAAAATTATTAGTTTATCAAATTAACTGTAGAGCCAACATAAATTAGAAGTGTTTTATACTTTTATAGGGTATCTACACTTATTGTTGACTATAATTGAATCATAGAAACTTATTTTATTCTCTTCATGAGTTATTTGAGCTGATCTCAAGTATACACGCTATTTGTGAGGGCCGGACTGACAGCATACACCAATAGATAGAGAAAATAAATAATTGTGACAACTGCAACCGATAATAATAAGGAAATAACATGTCAAGAAAAACCTATGTTAAGGCATAAAATGGTATTCCCTCCGTCCATCTTACTTGTTCACTATATTAAAAAGAAAAATTATGCATTATAGCAAGCTATTAATTCAAAGTAAATATTATAGCTATAATTTCATGTAATTCCAATCAGCGGCAAACTTCTTGCCATTCGCCTCTCTCTGGAATCTTGTTCGTCACTCTCCTCTTTTTCAGTCATCTCTCCATCGCCTCTCTCTTTTATACAAACACAAATTTATTTGTATAAAGAGAGACACTGTATATACAAATATAAATACATAGTTCTCCGTCCTATACACTTATAATTATACAAATATAAATAAAATCTTCCCCTGCTCAGTTCTCTTTTGCCTTACTCTCCCTCTCTCTCTCGCTTTATACAAACACAAATTATACAAAGTGCTTTTGTATAATTTGTATTTGTATAAAGCGAGAGAGATTTGATATACAAATACAAATGTTTTAACTTGATTCAATTGTATACGAACTCAAATTTTATGCAGATATACAAACACAATCATTAATACATATACATAGTAGTTACATATATACAATTATCTAACCGATATACATATAAAATTCACATCTCTCCACTCTTTGCCCTTTCTCGCTTGCCTCTCTCATCTCTCTCCCAATCTCGCTCGCCACTCTAACATAACACAGAGAACATAACATATACAAACACAATTTTCATAGACAGACGAATTAGCGCCCGATTTATACAAATCAGATGCTCCATAGCAAACATAATTTGGCTATGGAGCGCAAATAGCAAAACTATAGCTATAGAGCACTAATATGATTTTTATCTTTGTTATTCCTAAAATTTACTCCTTTCCTAAAAATAGTTGTCCAACAATACTTGTCTAATTTGGAAAATCAAGAGATAATTTATTTTTTTGTATGTATTTTACCCTTGTAATCTAGTAATATTACTCCTGCTATTTGTTGTTTCTTAAGGTGTGTGCCAAATCAATAATGCACAACTATTATTGGACAAAGGAAATAATTAACAAATCGTCCATTCACCCACCCTTTTAACCAATGAAGGCTAATTGACACATAACTATTGTTTATGCCTGAGAATCAACGACCTTATTGGTCACGTCTAGCACCCCTCTAGGCTCCAGACCAGCAGTCCCAAGCCACAGACTCAATCATCGATCGATCTAACTCTGATACTGATGTCATAGATCAAACAAGAGAGTCCAACCCAAAAACTAGTCTATTAGGTAAGAGATCCCATTAGCTATAATTTGGCTGAAAAAAGGACACTAGTAAGAAAGCCAGAGTTTTTGGCTAAAATCATCCCTCAACTATAACTCAAATATAATGCACATCCTTATATTATCTAAGTGAGCAAAAAACATTCTTATACTATCCAAAAAATAACAAGAATCATCCTTCAGTCTAATTTTGTTACGAAACCGATTGAACCAATAAAAAAAAAAATATTTTTTAATTTGGTCATGACTTAGCCACAACGAGAAGATCAAAGTTACCTAAAAGGAATAAGGACATGGATAGGAAATGAATCTTTCATTCTCAAAAATGCAATTATTTAGAGATTTTCTTTAATAAAATATTTAGTACGTCTGTACGTTATATACAATGCAATTCACATTTTATACAATGTATAGAAATGCTGGAAATTATTTAGTGAAATTACGTAGGCGTTTAGTTATGGAAAAAAAAATACTTTACTTGAATTTTTTGAAGTTGGAGTTGTATTTGGCCATACATTTTACAAAGAATATTTAGAATTTAGAATATATTTTGTCTGAATATGATATAAACCCTCAATTTCTAAAATTTAGAAAAATCACCCAACTTGACTAGCTTAACCATGTGTGCATATATTCATTCGACTAGACACATTTTTTTTGTTGGTGGTGTGAATTTCTTAAAAAATAAACAAAAGGATGAATCTTGCAACTTTCTGGCTAATGCAATGATATTTTTTGTTCACTTATATAACACAAGGATGTACTTTGGGTTTAAGTCATACTATAGGGATGATTTTAGCCAAAAACTCAAGAAAGTCACCAACAAGTTCAGTAAATTAATGGAAATTGTTCACATAAACTACCCAACATCCTAAACTATTTTCCAAAAAATTGTGTATATATGCTGCCAGCAACTTCAAACAGCTCAACAGTGTCTAAATTCCGTGATTTGCATCTTTACCTTCTGAGAAAACTAAACGACCATTTTGCAGCAAAAATGCAGGAAGGGTGCTTGACAAGAACTGATATGTGCTTTAAGACGAGGAATGTTTGGATGTGCACTTCGACATCGATGACACCTTAGCTCCATAGAAAGGACATTCTCGTCCTTCAATAAGGCCTTCCCATTTTGACTAACTTCATCTATTACATCAACTGAATCCCGGAAGAAGGGGGAATTGAATGAGTTCCAATGCTTCTTATTCTTAAGATGATTGGAATCAAAGTCTTGGCTTATCACGTGAAGATGCAGTTGACGCATTGAAGGAACCTACATGGGAAAAACTTCATTAAATTAAACAGTAGGAGATGTAGAAGAAAAATGACTTCAGCATTTTGACTTGATATGAGGGAAGGGACGGAAGGGATCAAGAAGAGAAACAAATGATTAGGGTTGAACAAAGGATGGATCAAGGTCAGTGGCAGACCTAGTATTTTTGACACCTAGCATAAATATATACGTGAAAAGATACTAAAATTTCAATTAAAATTTAGTTTCAAATCGATATATTCAAAGGCGGAATAGATTCAAAGGTAAGAGTTTAAAGGTTGAACTCGGTGAATTTAAATCCTGAATCCTCCTTTGGATCTGCGGGGAGCTTGATGGCATGGCTTGAGTAAAGAACTAAAAAGTCCAACACCCAAGACATGCCCATGTATGTAACATACCAACCAATGTAGCCAAAAACTAGTCCTATTTACTCAACTTTGTCATTTCTAATATGTTGACCTGGCCTATGTTATATGATGACCACCATTAGATGCATACCAAAACCACCTCATTCCATTTAAATTACCTGTTTCTCTAGCGGACTGGTGTAAACTTCTCATCCACGCAAAGCTTAACAAATTTTGCAAATATCTTTATAATAGAGATAATGTAATGTTAAGTTACAGAACACCCGAGAGAACAACCCACCTCCCAAAAAAAATAGAAAAGAAAGGGTTGAGGGTAAAACCAAAAAGAAAAAAATAAGAGAGAAGTATCAAAAACACCCCTAAACTTGGCGCAAATTATTAGTTTCATCCCCGAACTATTGACAACCTTAAAAACACCCCTCTACTTGACTAACTAAACTTAAATACACCCTCAATACACTCCCGATATGCAACACGACATAGTAAGTGGTCTCAAACTCTTGTAGGAGCATTGAGTTCTTAATAAAAATCGAGAGAAGTGTTGAAAACACCCCTAAAGTTGACGAGAATTTAGGGGTGTATTTCACTAATGTTGCAAGATCGGGAGTGTATTTAGCTTCAATTAGTCAAGTAAAGGGATGTTTTTAAGGCTGTCAATAGTTCGGGGATGAAACTAATAATTTGCGCCAAGTTTAGGGATGTTTTTGATACTTCTCTCAAAAAGAAATAAATAAGGGGGCACTCTTATGTACTTCCTTTCATCTCTTAATGACTCTTAAAACACATAATATATTATTTTTTTTGAGAATATCTTAAAACACATAATATTTGGAGATGGTTCAACGTACCGAATGATATCCAAGGCGGAATGTCAATGAATTGTTTTCAGATAGAAGCTTTTCTACCCATTTCAGGCCAACACTGTGCATTGTCTTTAATAAAGTCAGGTGCTCCTTCTTAACATCTTCAAGACGGTCAAGACCTTCAACACGTGCCAACACTAAGAGGTGTTTCTGAGCCTGCACGAGAAAATAAACCATACATGTATTTTTCAAATTCACAAGGGAGAAGGGCCAAAAAGCAGGGTGAGGGAGAGAGGAGGATAACCTTTGGATAAAGATCATTCAGTACTACAACATCATCTGACATCTCTATTATATTCTTATGCCTCTCAGGATGCATTGCAGTGTCATAAAGAGCCTGAGCCCATGAGCCCCATGCCTTTCTTGACTGTCCACCAGTGTTTCCATCACCAGAACTTCCAACATTGGGTCCGAGTTCTTTCACAAAGCTTTTAAACTTCTTGTTCATGTCTGTTTCACAGACAGCTTCACGCTTGGCTTTCTGATCACCACTTCTAGAACCTTGCTCTAGTTGAACTTCTCCTTTAAATTCTTTTGCAAACTTATCCTTACATGGCTCTTCTTGAGTCCTAACTATAGATGCAAAACCATCAAAGAGTGATGAGTAAGCTTCTCGGAGTATTTTACAGCCCTTGACGTAGTCATTGTCGAGACAGTTTGGTCTTTGGGGATTCATATTTGGTCCAAGTACATGTATGACATGAGTAACTCCTTCCCCACTAAACAAGGGAGAAGAGGAAGGAAGAGGGACAACAATAGCTTTTCCAGAACTAAGGGATTCAGCTTTAGCTTTGGTTGCAGTTTCAAGGGTGGGACCCGCGGCACTAAATATAGCAGCATTTACGCCTCCACCTCCTGGTTTTAGTCGCCTGAACAAAGTTGGCTTTTAGATGGCACACAAAAAGTTAACAACACATAATATCTTTGCAATATACACTTAAGGTGAAAACACAGAAAGAATGTGTAGACAGAATATTGTATTACAACGAGTTGGTGAGATTACAATTGATTTGTATCAAGGACCTGCTGGACATTGTACAAAAAATGAGATATCTGCAAGATATTCTAGAAACCTGCTATTTTAATGGATTGCATGCACACAACTGATCATCAAAACCACGTGTGTGTACCAAATTGACTCATGAATCATGAAAGTAGATTTCTGCTGGATATATAAATCCCCATATTGCACCTCTGGCAAAAGAAGGTTATTTCAGGCACAAGGCTACACATTGTTCCATTTGTTTAACATGCCATCAACCAACCTTAAAACTGTTTATCGTTTGAAAAATAGTACTTTATCTCATTGAAAATTTTGGAATACTTCCTTTTGCATCCAAACTTATAGGTAAAATTTGGAGCCCCCCGAAAAGATGGTGTACAAATGAATTTAATGTATTACCACTTGATCTCCCTCACAACTTTCTGGTCACTAAACAAAATCTCAACAGCAGAACATTCAAACAGAAAGAAAAAGGGAAGTTTCTGGTAAGCCTTTTGCATTATTATATCAAGTTTCTCATTTTCACTAGCACAGTATCATGGCGCAGAGAATTACCAGTTAGTGGCATTAGCAATCACGTTGCAGTGCAAACCTCCTTCTGAGTAAAGTTTAGTTATATTCCCAACAAACGTAAAGAACTTTTTGGAGTCGATGTTCTTCTCTGCAGCTTTAGCCCTGACAAGGGACAGTATTTTTGAATTCTGAGATAAATCCACCAAGACAAGCCTAGCATTCCCAAGCTTATTTACATATTCCTCAACCTTTTCAACTATTATATCCGATGCTTTTTCAAGATTGAAATGGAAATCTGCTGTAGAAATAGATGGAAATGCAAGTGTGGGGGCATTTTCTAAAGAAATGCTACAGCCAACAGATGCCATTTTCGGTTCTTCACAGCTTTCAAGTACTTGGTTCGAGTCCTTTTCCTTGGTGGCATGAGATTGAATATCCTCCAGAGAGACATTCATCATAGTATCAGAACATCCAGGAGGATCCTTTTTTTTGAGGAACTTCATTATACCAAGTTGGACTTTGGCATCTGACTTCTTCTGGCCAAAAAAACCTGGTGGAAGTTTATCTGATGGACCAAGTGCAGTGTACGTATTGATAGCAGCTTGAACATCTTTTTCATCTTGGCAAACTGTAATTCGATCATATCCTTCATTCAGCTTAGGCAGCTCTTTCTTTTGCAGCATCCTATTCACAACTGCAGCAGCTTTCCCACCTTGCAAGTTTCCTTCATGCCCTGTCCTCTTAACCGACCGAGAAATACAAAGCTTAGCTGGAAGATCAAGTGCCACAGCGTGTTTCTCAACTTCTGGACCAACAAGCTTCACAAAGTCGGCCCGCTGTTCTCTATCTAAGTTGCATCTATCTATAAATACACTTTTTCCTTCCTTCAGCGCACTAGCTGCACCTGTCAAACATTGCTTCTTTGTCCCAGCCTTACCATTCCCAATGGTATCCTACAATAGCAAATAGAACTGGTCAATTTACCAAAGTAAGACCGTAACATCACAATAGCTGGCTGTTGGCATAGTATTCCATTTAATAATCTGCGAGGTGTAGTCGCAGTACTATAAACTCCACAGAAGACAAACATCAACATGCTTCAAATTCAAATAATCAACAAAGGAAAACATTCTCAGTAAGAAAAACATAACACATGTGAAATTGCAAAGCTAAGCTACTCTAGCCAGACTGAACAACTACAAAACAACACTTCATTTCTAGTACAAGTGATGAGGGACATTGTAGAACAACCGGCAAAAATACCCTCTTTCAGCCCAAAAACAATGACAGACTTCAGAGTATAAGGATCAACTCATTTAATTTCCCCATGAATTCGGGCATAATTTCTTTTTTTTTTTTTGAAGAAAATGATATTTCTACATACATAGTAACTCATTCAGGCATTCCATCAAACAGATAGTCTACAAACATACAAAGAAACAAAAAAAACAAACAAGGTGAGAAAAATGAAAATTGGAACTAACCTGGCAAATACGAACCCAAGGCCTGGTTGAGACTCGCATAACAAGGTCACAAAATGTGGACTTACCACTTCCTGGAGCTCCTATCAGTATTACCATTACAGGTTTCCCTTTGCCTTCTTCTTTCGCTTCATCCTTCCCTATTTTCAACAAATTAATTAAGTCTCAATCCTAAATTAGTCGGGGTCAGTCCTCTATATACCCATTTCTCAAATATAGAGGAGTCGTATACAGAAAAAAGAACAATGAATGAACAAGTTGAGCAATAATTTACCTGCAGAATCAATCTCCATTGCTTCCATGGTGTTATCCAAAAGATGCAAAGGTCAGTGAGTTAGTCGCACCAAATGAGGAATTGGATCGGTTGACATGCCCATGGGAGGACTTCGGAGCTTCTCAGGTTCGAATCTTACACGAAACACTTCCAAAGGGTTGAAAAAAGAAAAACAAAAATGACAACGGGTGTGTTTGGTATAATGGAAAATATTTTCCCTTAAAATTGATACTCCCTTATTCCATTTTATGTGACATCGATTTGATATGGTGTTAAAAATAAAAATAAAGACTTTTAAAATTTGTGGTATGAAATAATTTTTAGATATTTGTGTGGCTTAAATCCATTTCAGTAAGGATAAAATGAATATTTTAAAGTTAAATTATTTCTAATTATGGTAAGATGACATTCTTTTGTAACCGGCAAAAAAGAAAAGGATGTCACATAAAGGCATAATACATAAGCATGATCCTTAACTTGTGTCAGCTGACAACTAGGACCTTTAACTTTGAGTGTGCACAAATAGACACTTAAACTTGTATAAAATTGAACAAATAGACATAATCGTCTTACATGAAAATTTTATGTCCTACATGTATTATGTCATGTAGGACATGTGTGTCTACTTGTTTAATTTTATACAAGTTTAAGTGTCTACTTGCGCACACTTAAAATTGGAGAACATAGTTATCTGTTGAAGCCAAGTTAAAGATCATGTTTATGTATTATGTATAAAATGGGAATGGGACATATATAATAATATATAGTATGAAATACAAATTGATTTACTTCATTACTATTTTGTCCATTACTTTTTAATGGGTGTAGTGAATGAAAGTCAGGTGTACAAATGAATATGAATGGTCAAGTTTATTTTTCTTGTTATACTTGCACGATATACAGTTTAATTAATTAATAACTTTTATAAGATAATAATTTTCTCCGATCCCGACTTGATGATGGGTCATGGGATACATATTTCAATTTAATTTTGAGGTTCGAAATAAGAGTCACCTAGTTGATAGTGGTAAAAACTAAAAATATTTCCAAAATCAAACAGAAGACATTTTAATTCTATTTCTATTAAAGAAAAAAAAAAAACTCAAGAACATTTTTTTAATTATTATTTTCTGTTTTATTTATTGTATAATAATTAATAATAAATCAGATCTAAGTAGAAAGGGTGAAGTACTCCTTATAAATTTCCGCTGCGAAAAGAGTTTCAAAGAGCACCAACAAATGTGGTGCAGCAGATGAGATTGTTGCTATTTTAATTAAAGGTCTTGAATTCGAGCTTTGAATATAAAAAATAATTGATAGGAAGGCTTTTCCCCGAATGGGACCCTACAAAGGCGCAATTTCAAATTAATTGAAATCCAATATGAATACCGATCACCGATTGGTTTAAAAAAAAGAAAGAATTTCAAAGGAAAAGCCATTAATAGATGATAAGCTAACAAAAGCAAGCGACAAAATACAATACTTAGTAGTCGTTTGGTACAAACATTGATAACGCAGGAATTAGTAATACGTGAATTAGCCCGTGGAATACAATCCCTCCAGGAAAACTAGGAACTCAGAAAATACATTACAACATATAGTGGCAACTCCCAATATTCTTTGAACAGCTAGAGATTTTACTGTGGATTTGGTGGACGACTAATAGCTGCTGAGACCCTAGAACCCCATTCATGTAGCTCTTTGCTAGTGTCATCTTTGTGGACAATCACTTCAATGAAGCACAAACAATCTTTCTTTGCTCCATTTGCTGTTTCAATTGCTTCCACCAACTCCTCTTCACAATAAACCTACATACAATAGAGACGTTCCGTTACGAATCCTTTCATTCAACATTCGGAGTTAAAAAACAAAGGTGATGGTTGAAAATTTGAACATCCACTCACCTTAGTTGTCCAACATTTTCCTTCTCCGTTATGGATTGCATCGACTAATCCTGTGTAGTTCCAATTCTTGATCACATTGTAAGGTCCATCATGGATCTCAACTCCAATTCTATAACCAACATTGTTCATCAAGAAGATAATGGTCCTTTGCCCACACCTTAACATTGTTGAAATATCCTGAGCGGTCACCTGCAAGTATTTCATTTGCCATAAAAGTTGGATTAGACACACCGGGGAAAGCCAACAATTCATTCTCCTCTATTCAATTCAAATGGAGTCCTTTTAATTACCTGAAAGCTACCATCACCGATGCACGCAATCACACGTTTGTCTGGTGCAGCTTGTGCGTAACCAAGAGATGCACCAACAGACCAACCGATAGATCCGTACTGCATTTGGAACTCATACCTAAAGGACAATCAAGAACGACAGAACTCATTAATATGATTTGTCATGCATCCTTAATGCATACCAAAATGAGAGCAATTTGCATTGATTTGTTCTGTGCTCACCCGCATCCTTGTGGCAATTTCAGTTTCTGACAGTTGAACCACGAGTCCCCCGTTTCAGCAATCACAGCACTCTCACCAGACAACATATTCTGAATGTGCTGAAATAGAACATTAACTCTTAATGCCTCCTTAGGCTCGCATTTGAGAGGTTGTCCATCAGGAACATAAATCCTATGATAATTCTCATAAGAAGTTGGATTATGCTTCAATCTCTTTGCTAATGCAGCAAGGAAATCCCTCATCAGAACACAACCAAATGCAGGTCCGTTCCCAATTGTCACACGATCAGGCTGGACAATGATCGCTTTCTCTTTCTTGAGAAGAAGAGAATAACCAACAGTGCTATAGTCGTTAAAAATTGGTCCAGCAAACAAGTATGCATCAGCAGATTCAATGATTTCAGCACAGAAGGCCGCGCTCACTGCACCCCAGTAAGTTCCTAAAAAATGTGGATGGTGTTCCGGAACCAAACCTTTAGCGGCTGGCATCACTGCCACCGCGTAACCACAGCTGTCAGCCAACTCAACAAAAGCATCACATGCCTTTGCAACCCGCATATTCTGCCCTGCAACAAGCACCGGCTTTACTGCTCTGTTCAAAAACTCAGCCGCTGCTTCCACTGCCGCTTCCAAACCCATCAGATTACTTAATCTGGAAGCATTATACATAATATATCAACCTAGTATAAAAGTGTACAATAGTAGAGAAAAGGTTTATACACAAATATGGGCTAAACCGGGTAACAAACTCAATATATGAGCTACCTGGCGTAGACATAGAGCGTAATTTTCCTAATATTTTACCTTGGAGAGAGGGAAAATGGAACTGGTTCACAACTGAACGTAGGATGTGGAATCCCGGGCAAATTACATCCTACGCTAATATAAACCGGCTTACTCTCCTTCAAACATGTGGAAATTGCAGTATCAATCAGTTCATGAGCATCGTCTAAATTATTCAACACAGCCTGCAAAACCCACAAAAAAATATCCAAAGATCAAACAACAGGTTCGTACAATTTAAATCTCGAAATTTTAATTGTGTCACATAAATTAGGCCATTGGAGTAGTAAAATTGATGAACCTACCTGGTAGCAAGTGACAGTTTGAAAACAACGAAGCTCCTGACTAAAATCATGTAACCCAATAGTATGATGAAGGATTCTATTAGTCCCATAATCATTCGAATTAGGTCCACCAACAATACAAATCAACTGTAAATTTTCACTATAAGCACCAGCAATTGCATTAATAACACTTAATCCACCGACGGTGAACGTAACTACACAAGCCCCAACACCCCGTGCCCTAGCATATCCATCAGCAGCATAACCCGCATTTAGCTCATTACAACAACCTATAAGGTTAAGTTCAGGTTCAGCTACGAGATGATCGAGAAGCGTCAAGTTAAAGTCACCGGGAACGGAGAAAACATCGGTTACTCCGATTTGGACTAAACGGCGGGCGAGGTGACGGCCGAGTGTTGATTCAGGGGAATTGAAAGGAACAGTGGAGTTTTGGATTGCACCAATCTTGAAGTCCATTATTTCTTCGCCTTTTTGACAATAAATCAAAATTTTCATTGAGAATAGGCGATATACGATGATGAATAATAGTATGAAAGTTTGTTTTGTGAGTAAGAGAAATGGAGGGAGTTGAGAAGATTTATATAGTGTTTGGATTAAGAAGAAACAGGGGGCAGATTCAAATTTATTCAAGGTACGTAACACAACTATGATATATGGCTAAGTTGGTTGACAAAATGCTGACTACAATTGTGTAGAATTTGAATATTCAAATCATATTTGCCTTTGATCGCTGAGACGCCAAGTCAAATGATGCCACATAAAATGAGAAATAGGGAGTAAGAAATAAGAAAGATAGGCGAACGACTTGACTATAGTATAGGTCAGATGTTTTTGTGAGTAGTAAACAATAGATCCCCCTTGTTTTGGGAAAGCTGGCGGCCGTGTGTGAATTCTTTCAAGGCAAAGGGCGGCCTGATTCGACATTGTTGTTTACTCTGATCCGGTCGAGGTGATTTTTGTTCACCAACATGTAGGTGTTCTAAATTCCTGTGATCGAATCTTGTTGGCCCCTCTGAACCTGTGAAAAGTGGCAGATTTCGACTAACGGCCATTTCATGCTAAAACGCATCTTTAGCAAAGTATAGCTGAGTTTAGCATTCCTTTGTCCTGGTAGGTTACAACTTACATGTTATAGGTTGAGTTGGTGATTAACCAAAATTACTTAATTACCAATATAAAAAGAAGTTAAAAGCAACAGCTAAAGTGGGAAGTAAGGAGTATATCAAATTAAAATTTTTATTTAGTTATTAATATTGTTATCTAATTTGTATTACTAAAACATTTAGAACAATGACTTTGCAGAAATTCGTAAGAAACAACAAAGTTTTAGTATGTTTTAAGAAAAGTCTAAAATCACTATTGAAAATAGAATTTGTAACAAAACAAAATAATATCGAAAAAAAATCAAGTCCACTGAATGCACAATGTGTCCTTAAGGAAATTATTGTCATTAAGTATTCGAGGTTAAAGGAATATATCCTGTCAGGTAGAATGATTCTACTAACCAGTATATTGGTATATACAAAAAATAATGTTGTCAACGATCCACTTAATGGAAGCAAAGTACACTAAATTTATTTGTGCAGAAGAAGAAGATTAAAAAAATTCTTAGTTGAAATTATGAGGAATCAAAAGTATAACTTTATAGTTCAAAGTATTGTTCTCGAAAGTCTGCAACCTTCCAGAATAGTCACTTAAGTACGATTGTTTCTGAAAGTTTGTAACTTTTCAAAAGAATCACTTAATGAATGATGGAAATCTTAAATAAATCTGCGAAAGAGACTAAATCAAGTCGCGCAAATTCTGTTCGGAACTGAGTTGTTCAGATTGGCTAATTTAGTAATCAAAATAATCTCTTGATCAATCATTTTTCAAACTCAAAGCTACAGAAGAAGACGAAGACGGGCCAAGCAAGGAATGGGGATGACGACACGAAGGGTCCCTCTTTCCAACCCTTTTAAGAATAAGCAAACGTGTTCTTATTTAAACACTTGAATTTTTCTTTCTATTATTAATGAAGGAGAAATATTTTTCTCTCAATCATAGAGAAACACTTCATATTCTGTGCTTTCATATTCCCTTCATTTCATTTATTTTTACTATACTCAATAAATATAAAATAAAAATATATGTCATATAATTAATCATGAAGTGAGAAATATGAAAAAACATATATTTTATATTTATGAATTTAATATTATATTTTTTTAATCGAAAATGTGGTTGGGACTTGGGGTGAGCAATTGAATGGAAAGACGGTATGAAAAATGAGTTTGATTAGAAAGAGTGAAGAGAAATATGTTCGGTTGGATTTAAGCCACAAATGAAAGAATTGTGGACAACTTATTATAGAGAACAATTTATAAAACTCATATAGTATAATTTTTATTGATGAATAATATATTTATAAAGAATTTAATACACTTATAATACATCGTGTTAATCTCTTACCAAACAAGCATAATATATTTTAGAAACAATTATAATATATTTATATCTGAAGTAATTTTTCCAAGTAATAATTATATTGTTAAATGTTCATAACTCTTTTGTCCATTTATTTAAGCGAACACCTCCTTTAAATACATAGAATTTTTAATAAGTTGAATAGATTTCCGACATACAATTTACTTATACATATAGTATTGAGAGAAATATTGTTGATGTCATTTTCTATTAATAATGATATTTATATATAAATATAGATAGATAATATGTGAAAATTGATAAAAGAAGAAGGAAAAGAATTATAGATGAAAATGAACAAGTCAAGAATACAAATCAAGTTTTGATTGTTATCTCAATAGTCAACACAAGTTATCTTTATACGGAAAAGAAATATAGAAGTTGATATCAAATTGTCACATTAGGGCAAAGAAGAAGTTGCTCGGACGGTAAGCATCTCTCACTTTCAATTATGTGATTGCTAAAATTAAATTAGTTTATAATTTGTTTCACCAAAAAGAAGGAACATTAATATTTTGTGATTTTATTTTTGTTATGAGTTACTTAATGTTGATTATCATTGTAATTCTTTTCGTCTTCTTCCTTTGTATCTTTGTAAATATATCGCTATTCTTAATTATCATTGCATCAACATCTTTAAGTTCATGTAACTCTTTGAACAATTAAATTTCTTCTTGTCTCTTACTAATCTTGATAGGATATATGAATTTTAGTTTTATTCATTATCATATTAATTACAATGTACTTACTCTTCCTTCTGCAATATTTGATGCATGTATCTATCAAAATACACGTATAACAGGAATACGGTTAATTATAAGTTTATTGGACTATTCAAATTGTAAGATTATTGTAACAGGAACGAGAATGTGTACCTGTTAACAACAACTGAATGATAATGAAGTCTTGTGAAAGATTGCTCCAAGTTCAACTTTGAGACTCAAGGAATCAAAGCTATGTTTCCACCCCTTTTTCAAATTGGTACTTATCTCTTTTTCAGAAAAAAATCGGGTTGATCCACATGAGTGATCCACAATCCAAAACTTACATCTCTCACTTCGCACATGGTGGACAAGACCTAAATCAATTTGATATCAACTAAGCACACAATTCATACGACAAATAGTTCGTGCGACTTGTGAGTACCAAGACTTACTTCAAGATTTTTACAAGCCCTACATAGGAATTCAATCACATGTGGAAAGAATTCACTATTAATTTAAGGACACTATTACTCACAATACCCCAGACTTCGTTCACTACTTTAGTAGTTACTCATTCGATCCCTCATCCTCTTAAAAATGTTAACTGGAGTTCATGTTTAACTTTATACACATAATTACACTCAATATCAATATGGTTAGTGCAATAGCCGGCATGTGTATATAAGTTTATTATTCAATTAATTGTCTTTTCTTTCTACTTGAATCTATTTATTCCTATTCAACTGTTTTCCTAGACATGCACTGCGTTGCCGAATCATTCTTTCATTGACCCATTAATTGCTAGACATGCACTGCGTTGCCATGCTACAATGTTTTCACCTTATATTGGTGTATGAGTTTCATTCTTTCGATTAACCAACATCGTACAGACCTTGGTCTAAACATCTCCAGATGTTTAACCCTAGCTTCTCTCTTCAATGATCCTTAAACTGTTGTTCTTAGAGAAACACTTGTCTGGCTCATAAAACAAGTCAAAATATGGTGCCAAAACTCATCTCTTCACGTTCCTCGACGTAAGAGGCAATTGCTCGTTGAGAGAGCCAATCTCGCGACTTATTCGACACACTTTTTTTCTTACAAAATATCACATGCATACCGCATTTGAACATAAATTCAATAGATTATATAGAAGAGAATATTTTAACAATCAAGTTATTTTACAATACTGAAATATCATTAAATCCTACGCAAACCTAGAGCCTTAACATGTTTTTCAAATAAGTCTCTAGAGATGACATTCGTAAAAGGATCAACTATCATTTCATGTGTAGGAATGTATTGCAAAGTTATTTCTCCACTTGCCACTACGTCTCTTACAAAGTTATACTTGATGTCAACATATTTGGTCTTGTTGTGATACTTAGGATCCTTCGTGTATGCGATAGTCGCTTGACTATCACAATATAGAATCATGAGACCCTTAGAATTCTTTGCAATACTCAAATGTTCAAAGAATCTCTTTAACCAAACAACTTCTTGTACTGCATACGCACAAGCCACGAATTCAGATTCCATGGCTGTGCAAGTTTTCTTCTTACTTTTCCATGAAATAGCACTACCATTTAGTAAGAAAGCATAACCGGATGTTGATTTTTTATCATTCCGGTCACCAGCCCAATCAGCATCTGTATAACCTCTTATGAATAAATTAGATCCACTATAACATAGTGTATGATCCGCAGTTCTCTTCAGGTATCTGAATATTTTGCTTACTGCTTTCCAATGATCTCTTTCGGGATTGAATTGATACCTGCTAACCAGACTCACGTCATAAAAAATGTTTGGGTGAGTACACATCATATCATACATCAAACTCCCGACAACACTAGAATAAGGAACTTAAGACATGTCTTCCTTTACTTTTTCAGTCTTTGGACATATTTCAAGGCTTAAAGTTTCACCGCTTGCTACAGGAGTATCCATGGATTTGCAACTATTCATTCGAAAACGTTCCAATATTTTCTTAATATAAGTTTCTTGAGATAAACTCAAAAATTTCTTGGAACGATCTATTTGGATCTTAACACCCAATATATAGTCTGCTTCACCCATATCTTTCATATCAAATGATTTCGAAAGCCATTACTTGACAATTTTCACATACTTCAAATTATTTCCAGCTAATAAAATATCATCTACGTAAAGAGAAAGAACGACAAAATTTCTATTGGGCTTTTTCACATAAATGCAATGGTTTTCATCGATCATGGTGAAATCAAATGACATCACCTCCTTATGAAATCTCAGCAAGATTGCTTTAGGCCATAAATTGATCTTTTCAATTTACAAACTTTCTTTTCCTGACCTTTAACAACGAAACCTACTGGTTGTTCCATGTAGATTTTCTCATATAATTCTCCATTGAGAAAAACGGTCTTCACATCCATTTGGTGTAATTCTAGATCTAAATGTGCAACAATAGCTAAAAGTAATCATATGGAGGTAAACTTTACAACTAGTGAAAACGTTTTCTCATAGTTTATTTCAACTTCTTGAGTAAAATCTTTTGCCACCAATCGTGTTTTGTGTCTTTCTATTGACCAATCCGATTTGCATTTATCTTTGAGAATCCATTTTTTCCCAATAGCTTTACGTTCCTTAGGAAGGTCAACTAGATCCCAAACTTTGTTGGTTTTCATGGACTCTAATTATTCTTTCATCGCTTTTAACAATTCATCCCTTTTAGGGCTTGATAAGACCTCATTTACAAAATTAGGTTCATCCAATTCTGTAGGAGATACCAAGAAAACATAATTCTCAATATCATAAGATCGTTTAGGTACACCTTTTCTTATACTCTTATGTAATTGAAGTTCATATTCCTCTATAGGATTTTGGGATTCATAACTCTCACTTGGACCAGGTATCATTTCTTGATCATTTGAGTTATCAAGTATATCTTACGACACTACCTGATCTTCTGAATTCAACATTTCGTAGAGAGGCTTACCTTCATCTATTTCACTTTTTTGGGAAAATCATTTTCCAAAAATCTGACATCTCGTGATACTATTCCAGTAATACTTTCATCTTTTAGTTCATCAATGCACACATATCTTTTGGACCGTTCAGAGTACCTTATAAAAATGCATTTCTTTTCTTTTAGACTTAGTTTACCAAACTCACCAAAATGATCTTTAATATATGTTGCACAACCCCTATGCTTGTAGATCATTCAGGTTTGTTATATGACCAGTCCAAAGTTTATAAGGAGTGATAGACACTGATTTAGAAGGCACTTTGTTCAATATGTGGGTCGCAATCAATAATGCATCTCCCCAGAAAGAGATAGATAAATTTGCATGCGCCATCATTGACCTAACCATGTCTAATAATGTTTTATTCCTTCTTTCAGCTACACCCTTTTGTTGGGGTATATAAAGAGTAGTTAATTGTCTGATAATACCATTTTTAGTACATAATTCTTTAAATTATTTTGACAAATATTCACGTCCTCGATTGGTTCTTAAAGCCTTTATGCTTTTATCTAATTAATTTTCAACTTCATTTATATCTCTTTTAAAGCACTGAAGAGCTTCAGATTTATGAGAAATCAAATAGATATAGCCAAAACGCGTGAAATCATCAATAAATGTAATGAAGTTTGTAGCACCAAACCTAATTGCCTTCACATTCATTGGACTACAAATATCATAATTGATTAATTGAAGTGAAAACTCTGCTCTTTTAGCCTTTCCAAATGGTTTACGTGTAATATTTCCAGCAAGACAATTTTCACAAGTTAGCATATCAATTTTGGTGAAAGAACCTAAATGCTCTTCCTTTGCCAACCTATTCATTCGATCTTGCCCTATGTGACCTAATATTACATGCCGTAAAATAACATCAATATCATTGTTACTTGAATAACATGCCATTACACAACGGTCAACATAATAGCCTTAAGTTGAAGGATTACAATCTAAAACGTTAAAATGATCATAACGAAGTCTAAAATCATATAAAACATTATCTAGAGTTATTCTAACACCATTACGACTAAAAAAATAAATCAAAATCAACATATAAAAAAACAGACACAAATACTAAGTTTCACTGAATCTCTGGAGCATATAGACGTCGTACAACATCAAAGAACGACCACCACACAAGTCCACTTTGCAAGTGCCTATCCCTTTGACATCTAGTTTTACATTATTTCCTATGTAGATTCACCTTGATTTAGATGAAACTCGACGAAACTCCACTAACGCTTCTTGATCTCGACTTACGTGGTCGGTGGATCCTGAGTCTACCATCCACATATGATAAGATTCAATTAGTAAATAAGTGTTAGAAACATATGTAGCACCTAGAGATGCGTTTAGAAATGCTACCTTTTTCGGCTCAGTACATTCACGAGCAAAATGCCCCAACACTTGACAATTGTCGCACTTCATTTAGCTATTGTCTCTTTTCTTAAAAAAACCTTTTCCCTTCTTGGAATTTAGCTTCTTCTTTTTCTTAGAGGGTCCTTCTTCGGTCTCTTTGTCTTTTTCATTTCTTTTCCAATTCTTCTTCCACTTTAAACTTGAAGATTTTGTACCACTTGACTCCGCCACAAGGCATTAGAAACAGTTTTAGTAGCACCAAGCCGCTCATCTCCAAGTTCAACATGACGAGTAACATCAGAAAATATTTTGATACTATCATAGGTCAAGGTTGACCTTTAAATGTTCCTAATTATTGGGAAGAGACCGAATCTTTGTCTGGATTTGTTGTTCATCTGAAAGAATATGACCAACACTCTTGAGTTAAGCTATCATGTTTGATATCACCCTAAGGTGTTGTTTGATATTTTGATCATGACGCTTCTTGTAAGTGTCAAATTTGATAGTCAACTGTCAGAGGCGGCTACTAATGTACCCTATATGTTCCTCACAGATGTGCCCACATAACATGAGCAGTAGGAAATTCCTCAGATTCATGTATGAGGTCATCAATCACAGAACTAACTGTTATTCCGTGTGCAGTGGAATTAGCCTTTTTCCAAGCTTTATAAGTTTCAAGGTCTCATCTGTGTTGTGCATTATTTCTCTCTTCTGGTTGATTCAAAACATGATCTATATCTTTCAGAGCATTTTGCTCTTCAAGTACATACCATATTTTACAACTCCATATGTTGTAATTGTCACCGTTCAGTTTTTCACCTTTGTTTAAGTTAGCTATAATGCTTTTTGATGCCATGTCTGTTTGGAGAGATAAAAGACAAGAATTCTAAATCAATTTTGCACGTGAAATACACATTCAAGCAAATTAATTCTCATAAAGGTTTCATATTTAATGTAAAATCGAAAGGACACGTAAGCATCCAATCATCGCCTACAAATTAAATATTTAATTAAAAATTGTAATTGATTTCTTAATTTGTATTCTAATATATTTAGGCCCATAATCACAAGTATTTATATGTTTAATAATTAACACCATATGATAATGCATAAAAAAATAACAACACACCAATTCAAAATAGGACGGAACACATATATTCATATTAAAACATAATCAACGGTGTTCATTACATATTATGCAAAACCAAAATAAACACTTAAACACTAGATTGCGATTCTATGTGATCACGCTGGCCATCTAGCTTCAAAATTCACTGTGAACCTCCATGATGGTTCGTTAGGACCAAATTCATGATAGATGTCTGCTAGTTCCTTTTGCCAATATTCTAGTAAGGAATTATACAAAATACCTAATCCAACGTAATCTTCAACATAGATGTAATAGTTATAAATTTGATTAATTTTAATCCAATTTTTTTCGCAGAAATTGGGTAATTGGTCAGACAAGTCGATTTTGATATTTTTGAACTCTTCAAATAATCTTTTTCCTTCTTTTTTACATGCTCTTTTATTGTTCTTATTTTGCAGTATCCTTGAGTCATTTCTTTTGACTTTCAGCTCCGAATCTACATCATTTTCTATTTTGATCCTTTTGTGTCGCATCCTTCTACCATTTATTTTTTCTCCTCTATTAATACCACTCCCACTTGGAGCTATTGGAGCATGTTCCCGTTCATCCATATTTGAAATGAAAATAAAAAAATAGAAAAATATGGTTAAAAACCATTTAATGCGACAACATATGTTACAAATTTCTGGTAGAGGGCAAAGTGATTTATTAAAAAAGAGTTTACTCCTAAGAGAATTATTACAAGACCAATTTAATTATTTTTCCAAACCATAATATATTTCCACACATATATATACATATGGTTATTTATAAAGTACAAACCCTATCGGTATTATATTAATCCCCTTAAAAAATAATATATAAAAAAATGAAGTGACTTGATGTATATGAGATTTTCAAAATAAATAATACTTAAAGTCACAATAGATGCTATATTATTTCTTTATAAAAGGAGAAATAACACTTCATATTCCTAAAAGAAACTGAACGCGTTTTTTTCAAAATTAAATATTTTAATGAACAAACATGTCACATCACTCTTTTTGTCCCTTTTTAATTAGTATTTAAAAATAATAATTAAAGCCCATGTTGACTCTTTCAACAAATACAAAAAAAATAGAGAGTACTAATTACTTTCTCATAACAAGTACAACAAAATCAATTACCTTTTTTCTTTTTTTAAGAGGCCACACATTTTTCTTCCTTTTTTTTAAAATGAAGAGTTGTACTACAATTTGAAGTAGTACTACAAGTAAAAAAAAAATAAAATAAAATAAAATAAAGGAGAACTGATGAGTCCTAGATTTGGACTCATTTGGGGATTTGTTTATATAGATTTAGTGTCCTCAAATGCTTAATTTGTACAATATATTGATGCTAAAGCCTTGATTTTCAGGTATATGAATTGAGGAGCAAAGAAAGGACACTAACAGGCAAAAAGGAACAAAACAAGCTGAAGGACTGAAGAGCGGCGAGCCTAAGGATTGCCAAGACAACTTGGCCTGTCGCCGAATGGCTAATCTAACCGCCTAAAGTTCCAGTGTGCCAAATCCTGAAGGAAGAAACCAAGTTGGTGATGAAAAGTAGCAGTTGGCGGATCGCCGAGTGGTTCCGTGATGCATAGTGAGATCTCCCAAAGTTACAGAACTTGAGGATGCTGAGTGGTAAGGTGAAAAGGCGATGGAAGATATCAAAGGGTGGCTCACCGAGTGGTTCGGCGATCCCGACTTACTTCACCAAATGACCCTTTGTGGCTTATTTTTTTCACCTATAAATTAGATTTTATTTGAGGAAGAGAGGAATGCTGAGTAAGTTTTGAGTGTGGAACAATACAAATTTAGCTCTAAACACTTTTCTCTCTAGTTTTTGATAGTTTTGAAGAATTTTAGAGATTCAATTTGAAGATTTTGGAAGTGGGTTTCGAATATTCTACAAATTGAAGCATTGTAAAGACTAAATCACTCTTACCCAGTTGATGGATAATCGATTTGGTAATTGTTTTTACCTTTTTATAATGCTTGGCTAAAATCCAATTCTTAGGGTGTGATCATGTGATTATGGGTTGAATTAGTTTATGGGTATTGTTAATTACTAGTTTAACTGCTCTTTTGAAGTGACTTTAATCATTAATTGTGGTTTAATTTATGAATTGTAGTTGCAAATGCAGTTCTAATTTTGTGTTCTTGATCTGCTCGAGAGAGAGGTTCTAGAACTAAGATTATTGATTAATAATTTGTGGGCATTGGGTTGAGCTGGATTTAGCTCGAGAGAGTAAATCCTATACCAAATTCTACCCATCTAGCTCGAAAGAGTGGATGAATTAAGGTGTGGGTTGTTCTTCATTGTCATGCTTATTGATGTTCGAAATAAATCACCTGCTTCAGGCTAGATGTTCGAGAGAAAGCTATCACCCTTATTGTCTAGCCTACTTACTGATTTTTACTTGTTTACTAGTAGTTTCAACTACCCATATATAGTAATTTGCCTATAATCGATCACATCCCAAGAATCCCTCTCCCTATTGTTATTTTGATGTTTTTTGTGACTGCTATGAAGTTGATAACTGCAAACTCAAAACCCCCCATCTGACACTCGTGTCACCCCTTTAATTTGATTAATGTCTTTTTCAATAATTTATATTCCTATGACTAATTAGACCACTTTCGTACTTCTTGATTTAATTTGAAACACGTACCGCTCCATGTGGGATTTGACCCCAACTCAATTGTTGGGTTTTATACTAATTTACGATCGTTGACACCTAGAATTGGATGAGTTGTGCTTGAAACGTTAAATCACAATGGTGTTGTTGCCGGGGAGTGGTGTTGTTTGAAATTCTTTTGGTGAAGTTGAATTGTGTTCTTTTTAATTATAGTTGAATCTACTTATTTTAGTTTTGGTTTTGTGTTGCTTGTGTTAAAACAGAGGAGGAGATGAGTGTCAACAGAAGTAATGGTAGCCAAGTGGGCCACCAAGACGACATTGGAAACCTCAATGACCCAAACTAAGTGGGTGGTGTAGGTGCCATTCGTTTGCCTCTGGCTGAAGGAAACACATTTTTTCACATCACACGCACAATGCTTCAGCTCCTACAATTGAAAGGATTGTTTAGGGAGCTGGCTCATAAGGATCCCCATGAGCATATCATAAATTTTGTTGATGTCTGTGAACCGTTCTCATTTAAGAACATATTGCAAGAATCGTTCTATCTGAGGTTGTTCCCATTTTCTCTGATGGGCGAGGTAAGCAAGTGGTTTGCGAAGTTGCCAAGAGATTCTATCACTTCATGGGACGAGCTTACTACTGCATTCCAAGTGCGATTCTTTCCCCCTTCGAAGATGATGACTCTTAGGGACAACATCCAAGGATTCAAACGTTTGGAAGGAGAGCCCATAAATGAGACGTGATTGAGATTTAAGAAGTTGGTGCTTCAGTTCCCAACTCATGGACTTTCAGATAATGTGTTGCTGCAATATTTCTATAGAAGCCTCGATTCGGTAAACAAATGAGTAGTTGATCAACTTTCTCCGGGTGGTATAATACAACAGGACTATGCAATAGCGTCCCAACTCCTTGATTGCATGACCAAGATTAACATGACATGGTACACTCGAGAAGACCAAGTCTTTCCTCTTACTTATAAAATGACAAAAGAGCAGATAAAAAAGGATCAAAAGAGAAACCAAAACATGGCAAAAATGATGACCCAGCTGCATATCTTGGCTAAAAATGTCATGGGTGCTGGTGCAAAGAGTGTAAATGTTGTGGTTGTTGGTGGTGTGAACCCCGATGAAGCATGGTTTGAAGTGCTATACAATGAGGAAGTAAACTTCCTAGCCAATCAAGGAGGAGGTTATCGTGCTAACTACCTAAGGCCGGGTGGTAATCAAGGATGGAATAGAGATGAGGGCTGGAGAGACCGTGACAGAGAATGGCATGATTGTAATGCCACTTGGAAAGAAAGAGAGGGGGAGAAGGATAAGTATGTTCCTCTCCATGAGCGTCAAAAGCCCAAGGACTCTGAAGGTGGCTGGACAGAAGATATGCTCTCACGCATTCTTACCAAAGTTGAAGGGTCCGACAAAGTGTTGAAGGAGATAAAAGAGGATATCTCGACTCTCAATCAGACGGTGACTTCTCACTCAGTCTCAATTAAGAAGCTAGAGACCTAAATGGGTCAAATTTCGTTACATTTGAATCCAAGACAATAAGGGGGGTTGCCTAGCGATATAATGGCAAACCCCAAAAATGAAGCTTGAATGGGTACTTATGTCGTGCCACGACATTAACTAAGGCGCTTCTTGCGAGGCAACCCAAGTTTTTAATGTTTTAAGTTTATTTTGAATAACGGGTGTTGATTGTGCAGGTTAAAAAGTGAAGAGTGTTTGAAAATAGGTGATTTGGTGAGCCAAGAGTCTAGTCGGGTACAGGCCGAAGAGGTCAGCGAGCCCGACTTGGACCGCCGTTGGACATATAAAACATGAAGTGGAAGTTTGTAAAACTCGGTGGGCCAATTGCTGAATCGCGGACTTGCTGAACAGGTCGGCGAGCCCAATTTTGTCTACCGTTTGGACCCCCAAATTGACTAGAGGTCCTGTAAAACTCGGCGAGGTAAGTCACCACTCGTCGCATCGCTGAGTGGTTTGGCGTGGTCAACTAATACCGCTGAAAGTGCCGCGAACTGAAAGGTTTTAAAGGGCCAAACAGTTTAAAATTTCAAAAGCTTTCATATTCTCTCATTTCTACCCACGTAAACTCTCACCCGCACTTTAAATTTTCCGTACTTTGCTATTTTTATTCATTTTTTGTTCTTGATCTCGTGCTCGGATTTGGATTACTTTGCCGCCTAGCGTATCAAATTCTCAATTCAGCATTCGGGTTGGTTTTTCAAATCCGCACCTTCGATTAATGGTTGAACTTGAATGCTTTCGATAAATATGTGTTATTTTGTGTTGGGTAATTATTGAAATCATGTTTTATATGTTGGATTGCCTATTTTGTGTTTCGAACTTATGCCTAAATGCTTAAAATGATGATTCCCCATGTTTAATGCGCTAAAATTGATTCTAAATTGTTAGGTTGCGGTTAACTTGTATTGGGGTGATGTCTGAGTAACCCCAAATTGAGCCAAATGACGTAATTTGTTTAATGATGGAGTGTTTGACGTCATTCTTAAGGGAAAAAGTCGTCAAATGGCCAATTTTGGCCAAATCTGAGTACCCCGAAGGCATGGGTCCTATGGGTCTGGTTTGAATTGAGTGTTGTTTGTGTTTGATTTTGATTTTCGGAGATGTGGGCTTGTTTTTGGGAAAAAGGGTTAAAAATTGGCACGTTGGGCAGTTTGACGAGTTGGGTGGAGCTCGTCGAACGGTTCGGCGATTCGCTTATGTCCCCCTTCGATTGCCCTTAATTTCTTGTTTCGGTTGAATAGAGTTTGAAATTTTTGGCGGGAAGCCTGAGCTCGCCGAGTTCACTCAACGATTTACCGAAAGGTTCCTTTGATAGCCCTTTCTACTCCCCTAACCCCTAAAACACATTGTCTGAGCTCACTGAGTGGTGTCAGTGATTTCCCGAAGGGCCTTGAACATCACCGACATGCCTGATTTCTGGAAATTTTTCAAGCTGGTCCTTTTAGCGAGCCTAAGTGACTCTGCGACTGGTTTGGCGAGTCTTTCTGCAACTTGATTTCTGCAACTCTCTTGAATGACTTCTAACAATTTTTTATGTGTTTTGCAGATATGACTAGGACAAATTGGGATGAAAGTTGCATGTCACCCCTCAAATGAGCACGGGGAATTGTAATAAATGAGAGAGTAACTGCTTCCGCCAAAAAGGGCAAGAAAGCACCTCCGAAGGGAGGCAAAGGCAAGGGCAAAACACCTATAGCTGAGAGACCGGAGCACAACTCTGACAGTGATGGGGAATCTTTTGATTCTCAGGCCTCAATCTCTGAGCCTAAGGATGACCAATTACTACAGACCTGACGAGCGAAGATTCGTGCAAAGGCTCGTCAAGATCCGCCTAAGATTTCAGAGTCTACCCCCCTTACTGGAGATATAGTGTCAGCTCCGGCACAGACAATGTTTCCAGCGCCACCAGTTCAGGGTCCTCCTCTCTGGTTATTCAACGGGGTAAAGGCCGAAGGATTGAGGACCATCCTGGAAGAGAAAATATTGTCCACGGATGGTGTAGTGGATAGGCAGCCTAATGTGTGGGACACTCTCTGGTACCATAGGTTTAAGATCTTCACCAGGCCCCGTGGCCCATACATTCCTACATGGGTCCGGGAGTTTTACACAACTTGTAGTGATTTGGTACCCAAGGGAAAGAAGAAGGCAAGTTCCTTCAGACTAGTGGAGTCTGTGGTGATTCGGGGGAGGACTGTGAGATGCAACAATGACTATATCAATGTTGTATTTGATAGAGTTTCAGATTTTGACTACCCGAGTTTGGCTACGGCGACAACCCTGAATGACCTAAATGGATGTCTAGATCCCCTTATTTCTGACACCACCCTAAGGTGGATTGACGCCGGAGTCCCTATTGAGAAGAAAGACTTGAACATAGCAGCTCAGTACTGGTTTGGGTTCATCAATAGCTCCATCATGCCGTCACATAACCAGTCTATTATTCGCCACCCAAATGTGGCCTGTCTCAGACCAATCGTAGCCAGGAGGAGTATCAACTTGGGGTTAATTAAAGAGCAGGAGATGGCCATGAGGGCCAGACATCCCTTCCATTCCTAGTGCTTTTTACAGAGTTGTGTCGGCGGGCTGGAGGTCCTCTTGATGAGAAGATGGATGTTGAGGTTACACCCACATCCTCCACCGACATTCGGTGCATAGAGATCGAGTACACATGGGATGAAGTGGATATGAGGAGAGTAGCTCTAGTGGACACATCTTCGGAGGTTGATGCTGACTCTATACCTGGAAATGTAGTTTTGCCTACTTCGGCCTCTAGGCCTTCAGGTACATCTACTTCAACTCCTTCCCATGCCCCTGGTTCTTCTACTTCCTCCCAACCTCCTAGAGCTACTTCAGGTACCACTGCCGCGAGAACTCCGATCACTCAGGCCATGCTACTCAAGATGGGGCACCTAGCCCATTTTCCCGATGTGCAGGCTTCCCAGCTAGAGGCCGAAGTGCCCTGGATGATTGAGCGAGCCATTGCAGCTGCTTTGACACCCTTCCGGACATCTATTGATGCTCTCACGGTGAGAGTAAAGATTTGTGAGAGAGGACATGGGGTTACTACTGAGTATACGGCTTTGAAAGCCGAGGTTTCCGAGTTGAGGAAAGATGTGGACCATCTGAAGTCCTTAGACTTAACTTCACTGTTTGAGTCAACAGAGGTTCCTGATGTTCCGGGTGCAGATGTCCCGGCCATTTCTGAGATGCCTCCGGCTACCACCGAAGATGGTACTATGGAGGATGTGGCTGCTGCTGAGTCAGAGGCAGAGACAGATGAGGAGCATCTCGATGTTCAGGAGGTGACCATTTATGGGGACCTGCCTGATTTAGAGGAGACGATAGTACATTCATTCATTCAGATATCATTGATAGATACCTCCAAGGCAGGCTCCAGTGAAACTAGTGTTGATATTGCACCGGGCACTGATGCCCAATCCCAGAGTGTTACCTCGGGCATTGATGCTCGACAGATGGAGTGACTGAGTAGACATGATCATTCTTTTTACCTCTCTCTGTTGTTTTTGTTGGTTGCATTTGAGGACAACTGCTTTTCTTTTGTGGGTAAGGTGAGGTATTTCCATACCTACCTCTTGTGATTACATTTTTGTTTGTATATATTGGGCTTTATGATCTATATTTGTGTTTTGATTGTGTTTGAATCTGAATCTTGTGGATGTTTGAGCTTGGGGCTCCTTGTTTTGAATGGAAATGGTTTTGACCCTATTTTAAAAATTTGTGCCACCTCTATTGTTGTGATTGTGGCTGTTCTTATGCAAATTTAAGTATCGGTTATGATCAATACCGATGACTTGTATAGTGCTCTTAATCGAACGAAATGAATGTGCGGCTACGATGAGGCCAATGAAGTTGCATAGACAATGTGTGAACTTTTTGCATCTCGTTGTGACTACCCGATTATCGAATGAGTCTTTTGTGATGAACATTGCACACTAGCTAGAAAGTCTGAAGTTTTGTTTGATATTGGTGCCAATGCCTTGTGTGATGAGATTGTAACAGCCCGTATTATGCATATGCTTATTCTATTCTTGTGATACTTGACATAGCCTTATAGTATAGGTGAGGGACCATGTTTCTTATATGATTAGTGTTGGTTTAAACTAGCTCGGAAGGTGATGTGATGCCTTGCACGTTGCAACATGTGTACTGCAAGTTATAACTCCAACGGAAGTATTTAAACTCGAGACGGGAAGGTGGTAATTGAGCTTAAAGTTGAAAGTTGAATCCTAAGTTAAAGAAAAAGAGATTAATAATTAGATAATGGAATAGCCTATGTGAGCTACTTGCTTGACTTAACTAAGCTAGTAGGTGACAAGTAGGTGCATCACCTACTTGAGCTATATGGATCTAGTTAAAAAGGCCAAGGTTTATGGATCAGATTTGGGCCTATGCTAATGGACTCACTTGAGGCCCAAACTATGTTAAATAAAACAAAATGAAATTAAAGCCCAGCAGCTGAATCTGCCAAGGCCCAATATATTTAAGCCCAAGTGAAAGCTAGTAGGTGCATCACCTAGTTTGACTTTTTGAGCTGCTTGATATACATTAGCAGGTGCATCACATACTTGACTAATTAGTGGTTGAAAATGAAGCTTTCTAGTGGATATTCTTAAAGGTGAAGAAAGCTCAATATAAAGATATATTGGCTGCTATTCTCACTCATTTTAACACACATTATTGAGGATTAGCTCCAGCTCTTTTTCTCTCTTTTCTCTTAAGGATTAAACAGCAACCTTAAAGTTCTTCTAGGGTTCTTGAAGAAATCCTCATCTCTACAAGACAAGGTAAGTGAAAACACTTATGGATTTAGCTTAATGCTCCCATAAATGATTAGGAAAACATGTTATTCATGCTCAAGTATAGGTATAAAGGCATAATATTTCCAGAAGCTACTGCTCACTTCCTTGGTTATTAAGATACTTTTCTCTTCTTCTTTGGTTTAAGTGTGAAGGGAAGTTGAAGTTCTAGAGGAATTCAAGTTATAAGGAGAAGTTGTAGAAATTGAGGTAAGGAGACTGCTCCATTTTCTTCCTCCTTATGTATGAGTTTGAGTGAGGAATTATGGGTGTGCTGTCATAAAGAACTCAAGGGGGTGGTGAGTTCAATAATTGGTTGTATGATAAAGAATACTTGAGGCTGTTTTATGTGTATTGTTGTTGGTGCAGTTTGGGTAATCATGGAAAATGATATATAATGTATGTATTGGGCAAAGAAGGAGGGTGTGGTGATACACATTGTTTTAAGGGCTGTATGGGCTCATTATCCGTCAAAGTTAGCTACTGTTTTACGAGGCTCACGGTGTGATAGCTGCTAATTTAAATTTATCATGACTTATATTGTATATTAAAAATTGAAAGGGGCGGCTGAATCGTGATAGTTGTATTGATCAGAAGATAAGGTATGTAAGGCTATTCGATTCAATATTCTTCGGCATGAAATTTGATACTTGAGATTAATATCAATAAGTGAATTTCCTAAGTTCTATTCCTAGTAAAGGAAACATAGTAGCAGCGTATGATCTCCAAATAGCTAACAATATTTTCCCCCTCTCCTTAGTGTATAGAATTACTTCATTATATGTTTAGTACTCTATACTTGTGTAATTATCCTCCTATGTGCTGGCATAGAAATGGTTTTTGCAAAAGCAAGTTTGGTGAATCCTCCTCTTAGTCAGTTGAAGTCAATTGTGTCATTTAAGCTCACAAGTAATGCATTGATGTTACATAGCTCCTTATGTCATTGTTACTGCCTTGAAGTATTATTTTCATGTCTTCTACTACTGGTCCTTAGTTCCAAATATAAAAAATGATTATGACCACCAAAACAACAATCTCAAAGATTAAAGAATCTAAGTAAAGAAATCTGTATAATTAAGGGTGGCAGCTCAGGGGCGGAAGCCTAGCATGGGCCGATCCTAATTGCTATAGAAGGGTGGCAGTGTAGGGCCGTAAGCCTAGCATGGGCCGATCCCAATTACTGTAATTACGAGGACCGCATCCCAGGGGTTAAAATGCCTAGCATGAGTCATCCTCTTCTACCGCTGATCAGCTGGTCATTCGTATCACATGCCTTATAAAGATCATAATACACAGAAAAGTAAAGACAAGAATGTAACATACATGATCCCACAAGATTTAACAAAGGTGGTCTTCTGTTCTGATTTATGCACATATATATTGATACTTGGTTTCATTCGAACTCTTATTTTATATATGTTATTGCCTTACATACTTAGTACATTTTCTCGTACTGACGTCCCTCATGGGGGACAATGCATTTCATGTTGCAGGCACATGTACTTCAGCTAGTAGACCTCCTCGGTAGGAGCACGCGACACTCCGCTACTTTTGGTGAGCTCTAGATTGATTCGGAGCTTTACTGAGTCTTTGGTAGATTCATTTTGGGTATTCTATCATAGTTAAGAGTAAGGCGGGGTCTATCCTGACCTACTCTAAGGTTTTCTATCTTTTAGAGGCTTTATAAACTTATGTTTATGGTTCAGTTGCGTCTTAAGAAGTTGTGGCCTCAATGGTCAAGTCTTGTATATAAGTTTTGGGTCTACTTATATTGGTTCGTATCGCTGCATCCTATGTGAACTTGTCACAAGATTGTCATAGTTATATGCATAGTAAGCACAGGTTACATGTTGGTTCTCTCGGACCTAGAGGGTATCGGGTGCCTGTCCGTCTTAATGGGATTTGGGACGTGACAATTTGGGTTAATCTAGATTATTGGGTACATGCTTTTGATAGAAGATTCATAGAGTAATTGTGACTAGGCTAGACTTTAAGGGGGATAAGCTCTCCCTCGAGCAACTTACCCCATTTCAAATGCGTTCCTCTCGGACACCAACCTGTCGCGTGAAGACCAGCCTACGCCTTAACCCACTCACTCTCTCTAGCTGAGTGTGTGGACATGGGACTAGGGTTTACTTTCTCGAGCTGAACCTCATGTCGACCCACTCACCCTGGCCATCAATTTAGTGGTCTTAGTTTTACGACCTCTCTCTCGAGCAAACCAAAAACACATAAAGAAACTTGTATTTGCAACTAAAAATTCATCAAATTCATCCACAACCACTAAACGAAATCACAATTAAACTACGATTAAACTATCAACAAGTAAGACCCAACAATTATCTTAACCCATATTCGCTAAATCACACCCTAAGAATTGGTGTTTTTAGCCACACATCAAGAGATATAAATTTATACCTAAATGAGCTTGCATTCAAATGGGTATGAAGATTTAAGTCTTGATACATGTCAAGAATGAAGAATCCAAAAGACCCAAGTCCAAATCCTTGGAGATTAAACCCTATTTTTCTTCAAGTCTTCAAAACCCTCTCAAACTTAGAGCAAAATATCAAAAAGTACTATTCTATATGAAAATTATAATAATTGTTCCATACCTAAAACTACAACTCTAACTAGTATTTATAACTTTCATAGATTTGTACTGCAACAGATCATTCGGTGTCGTTAGTCGGAATCGCCGATCAACTTAGAGATTCGCCCTTTGGTGTAGTTCATCGCCGTCTTGCACCAGCCTTTAACATCGTCATGCTCTGGGTAATTGGGCGACATGGTACTGCTTCGAGGAACTTCTCAGTGATCGCCGACTGCTCCCTATCTCCGGTGACTTGATCCTTTCCTTCAGGGATCAGCACACTGGAACAAAAGGCGAAGTAAGACCATTCGGCAACTCGCCAAGTGGACTCGGCGATCCTCAGGCCTTCATTTCTTCGTTCTTCAAACATCAAATACCTGAAACTTAAGGGTTTTCATCAGATATTGAGATAAAATAAGCATTTGAGGACACAATTTCTATTAAAATATAGCCCTAAATGAGTCCAATTTGTGCACTCATCATTATCTCCCAAAAATACATACCTTAGGTGACTGGGTAACTGTTTCAGTTCCAGCACTGGTGGCTCCTTAATGGATGGTTTTTCTGGAGGACATAGACTATTTTTCAAGTCCAGGTCCAATTTCTTTGGAGCATAAGAGTGTGCTCCCATACCCTGCAAAGAATTCACGGTCTCTACATAGTCAGACCGGAAATCAGCTTCAAAATTCATCAGCACTGCGACTAAGGTTTCAACAACCAGCCTCTCTTCAATGGTTGCTCCCATTTCTTCTTCATCAAAAACCTCTATTGCAGACATCACATTCATGTCATGTGGCAGCTTCATGGACCTACAAATAATAAACTTTACCTCTTATTTGTTGTGTTTGAATTTCAGTTCTCCTAGCTCAACATCTACCAATGCTCGTCCCGTGGCCATAAATGGTCTTCCCAAAATAATAGGAACCTCAAAATCTATTTCACAATCCAATATCACGAAGTCTGCCAGAAAGATGAACGTGTCCACCTTTACGAGCACATCACATAGGATACCCATAGGTCACTTCACTATCCTATCTTTCATCATCAACCTCATGGTTGTGGGTTTTGGAACTCCTAACCCCAGTTGTTTGTAGATGGTCAGCGGCATCAAGTTTATACTGGCCCCTAAATCACACAAGGCCTTTGTGAATTTGATTGATCTGATGGTGCATGGTATGGTGAATGCACCCGGATCCTCCTTTTTCTGTACCAGAGATCTGGTAGGAATAGCACTGCAGTGATGAACATTGTCAGTTAAATCAATATTACAACTCTTTTCTTTGTGAGTCCTTCATGAACTTGACATATCATGGAATTTGCTCTAGTGCTTCCACCAGTGGGATGTTTACTGGCAGCTGTCACAACATGGTGATGAACTTCACAAATTTCCCATCTTCGGCTTTCTTTTTAAGCCTTTGAGGGAAATGAGGAGGTGGTCTTGGGATATGCTGTAAAGGCATATTTCCCTCAACCTCTTTCTCTTTTCCTCTTGGGGGTTGTGCTATTGGATGAGCATCCTCCAAGTCATCTACATGTTCAGCTTCATCCTCCTCTCTTCTAGCTTGCTCCAACACTTGCTTATGTTTAGTACCTGCAAAAATTGGGTCAGTAAGAATCTTACCACTCATGGTGGTGATAGCCATGCAATGCATGTCCTTCTTACGATTTTGGATTGTGTCACTTGGTAGTGACCCATTTTTCCTCTAATTTAACGAGGCTGAAAGTTTCCCCAAATGCTGCTCAATCTGCTTGATTGAGGTGGTATGAGAGTCTACCAGTTGACTCATACTAGAGAAATCACTTTTCATCATCTTCATCCCTGCATCAGTTGATTCAACTTTTTGTAGCACCTTGGCCAATATGTCTTCTAGCTAAGACCCGCAAGAACTACCACTTGCTTTGTCTCTATTACCTGGGGCACATATACACCACTTCGATCATTTTTGTACCCATCTTTGTTCTACCAGTTTCCCTGCTCTCTGTTTGCTTGCCTATCATACTGTCTATCCCTTGAATAGTTCCGACCTGCATTTCCAGAATTGTAACCCTGGTTGCCCGAGTTATAATTTCGGAAACCTCTTTGGTTGCTCAGGTAATTAGCCTTCTCATCTAGAATGATGTCCTGATCTTCATACATGTTTGGCTGTCTCACAACATTTACCTTTTCAGACTTGGAGACAATATGCTTCGTGAGTAGATCTATTTGGGTCCTCATGTGTGCCATGTCCTAATCCCTTTCTTCTTCTCTCTTCCTTTGTTCAACTGAAAGTTCAAAAGTATACCCAAGACCTCATACTTCTGCATCCCTGGAGTACCATGCCATGTTATTCTTTGACACCTCGTCAATCAGTTGCATGCTCTCTGAGAATGGCTTCCTCATAAAGGATCCTCCACACACTGCATCAGCAACAAGTTTAGTCACATAATTTAAGGATCTATAGAATGTCTATTTTAGATGTCTCTCAGTGAAACCATGGTTTGGACGCTTCTTCAGCTTTTGGTTGAATCTCCACCAGGTGTCATGCATTTCTTCTACTGGTAGTTGCTTATGGGCACTTATTTCATCTTTCATTTGCAACTCTTTTTATTCCAGAAAGAATCATTCCAGGAAAGCTTCCTTTAGTTCAGTCCAAGTCCTGATTGAGTCAACCGGCATCTCATTCAATCAGTTGGTTGCCTCTCCAGTCTGAGACAATGTGAACAGTCTCAGTATCATTGTTGTATGGCTAACCCCAGGAATTTCTTAAGATTTGCAGATCGCCACAAAGTTCATCAAATGTTGGTTCACATCATCACTAGTTGCACCTCTGAACATATACTTCAGATTCAGCAGTTGAATCATAGTGCTGGTGATTGTGAATTTAACACCGGAAGGTAGTGCAGGTAACACTATTGCTCCAGTGGCTGCAACTCCATCCAAGTCTAAGTCATCCTCTTCATACATCATATGAGCTGGTGGTTGTGCTCTACTCCTTGGAGATATTGGTTGATGGTGGGGAGGAATGATTCCATCCACTGCTATGTTCTCGTCCACTGCCCTAGGTTGGTTGTTCACAACCTTTGGCTGAATACCTCTTGCGACGATTTCAGCATCTAATCCAAATCTTTCTCTCTGCGCCTCAAGTTCTTGTGCGTTCACAATTTTGCGGATTGTTTTCCGGAGTTCTAGATCATATGGGGCTAATGGGGCTCCCTTATAAGGTAACTGGCATACACAGGCGAACTCACCTGTAAGAGACACAGGCAAAGAACAAGACATAAAATTAGGAAATCTAACTACACTTAGAATAAAATCTAGTAAAACACTTTTGAAATGAAATTCCCCGGCAGCGGCGCCAAAATTTGATACGTCCAAACTTACACCTCAGTTAAAAGATATAAACGGTAGAAGTCAATTTATAGAATCCAACATGAGTTGAGGTCGATCCCATAGAGAATTTCTTTACAAAAATGATTTCACTGTCGCATTTTACTCAAATGTCGTTATTATTTCCTCAATAAACAATTACTAGAAGTAAAATGGGTTTAGCGTTAACGCTTTGGTAACCAAAATTGTAAACTAAAGTCTAATTCAACAATGAACAAAATATCAGTTTTGAAGTTGTTTCAATAATTAACTGAAACAAGGATTGTGTTCCCCATAACGTTGCGTCTAATGTTCATCCGTAGTTGAGTTTCATGCAATTTACCTCTACAAAATACATGCGCGTTAGCTATATCTAACACTTCTCAGTCTGCTCAGACAATCTTCACTCAATTCCTCTCGGTCCTAGAGTGTTACACAATTTACCCTCGCCTACAATGGTGCTAAGGTTCTTTTCTCTCCAACTTAAACCTTGACTCCACTTCGTCAGATTAATTTAACTTTTTCCTAACTATCATTCTTCTCTCGAACAAATGACAGATACAGGCTTACTCTAATGCGTGCACTCATCAGAATACATGAATAATGAAATATAAATTACAATTTGTAAACATAAATCACCTTTCACTCGTTTTACGAATTTACATTTAGAATTACGTCATGGAACCCCAGTTGTGGTATTTAGCCACTCACGATTTCACGTAAACAATCAGAAATATCAAACGAAAACATGTTTAGAAAGTACTTGCGAGAATAAACAAATCAACAAGCCAATTTGATAATTTAAGAACCGAAAATCCAAACTTCGAACTTAATTCAATGTTCAAATAAAAAATCACAAACTGAAAATAATGGAAAAACTTGTTCGTCGTTCAAGGTAAGATAAGACAAAAGATAAAAGATAAAAAATGACCTAATTAATTCAAATAAGTATTTTAAAAAAGAGTCCTACTCGAAGTAGGACTACACTGTCGGGCCCTTCACGCCTACTTCTACGACCCATTAAGGGCATCACGGTCCGTGATGCCCTTCGTGGTCTTCTCTTGGATTCAAACAAAACACGTTCTCCAAGCCTTGCACACTGTAACTTATCATGGACGTCACCACGAGTTGTGGCACTAACCACGGTCCGTAAAGGTGCCCGTGGTCGAAGTCAATTTATAGAACTCAACGTGAGTTGAGGTCGATCCCGCAAAGAATTTATTTATAGGAATGATTTCACTATCGTGTTTTACTCAAATGTCGTTATTATTTCCTAAATAAACAATTACTGGAAATAAAATGTGTTTAGCGTTAATGCTTTAATAACCAAAGTTGTAAACTAAAGTCTAATTCAACAATGAATAATATATCATTTTTGAAGTTGTTTCAATAATTAACTGAAACTAGGATTGTGTTCCCCATAACATTGCATCTAATGCTCTTCCGTAGTTGAGTTTCAAGCAATTTACCTCTACAAAATACAAGTAAGTTAGCTATATATGACACTTCTCAATCTACTCAGATAATCTTCACTCAAGTCCTCTCGGTCCTAGAGTGTTACACGATTTACCCTCGCCTACAATGGTGTTAAGGTTCTTTTCTCTCCAACTTAAACCTTGACTCCACTTCGTCAGATTAATTTAACTTTTTCCTAACTATCATTCTTCTCTTGAACAAATGACAGACACATGCTCACTCTAATGCATGCACTCATTAGAATACATGAATAATGAAAGCTAAATTACAATTTGTAAACATAAATCGCCTTCACTTGTTTTACGAAATTACATTTAGAATTACGTCATGGATCCCACAACCTCAGTTGTGGTATTTAGCCACTCATAATTTCATGTAAATAATCAAAAATATCAAACGAAAACATGTTTAGAAAGTACTTATGAGAATAAGCAAATTAACAAGCCAATTCGATAATTCATGAACTAGAAATCCAAACTTCAAACTTAATTCAATGTTCACATCGAAAATCACAAACTGAGAATAATGTAAAAACTTGTTCGTTGTTCAAGGTAAGATAAGATAAAAGATAAAAAGTGACCTAATTAATTCAAATAGGTGTTTTAAAAAAGAGTACTACTCGAAGTAGGACTAGACTGTCGGGTGGGCCCTTCAAGCCCACTTCTATGACTTGTCAAGGGCTTCACGGTCCGTGAAGCCCTTCGTGGTCTTCACTTGGATTCATACAAAACACGTTCTTCAAGCCTTGCACAATGTAACTTATCATGGACGTCACCACGGGTCGTGGCACTGACCATGGTCCGTAAAAGTGCCCGTGGTCATCACTTGGTCACTTCCCATTTTAGCTTCTCCTTCCCCATACACTGGTTCAACTTCACGACTGGCACCACAGACCATTGTGAGGACCACGGTCCGTGAGGTTGGCCGTGATCTTTACTTGGTCCAATCTACTCTCAACTCCTCCAAGGCCTCCACACTGGAACACCTTCACGATAGGCACCATGAACCGTTGTGAGGACCACGGTCTGTGAGGTTGGCCGTGATCTTCACTTGGTCCAATGTAATCTCAACTCCTCCAAGGCCTTAATACTAGTTCACCTTCACAACATGGACCACAGATTGTGACAAGGACCACGAACCGTCTAGGTGCTCGTGGTCTTCAGTTGATCACCATCATCATTTGTCGCTTTTTCCATTTTCCTCACAAGCAATAATCTATCTAAACTTTTAACAAACACATCAAAGCATACAAAATTACACTCAATTCTAGTATTAATCCTTAGTTTTCAAGCATCAAATGTGCCAAGATTTTGCGGCACATCACAGTCACGAAAAAATGTGAAATTTTGATATTTTTTATTCGTATCAATATTCTAAGGTGGCTGGTGCGAGTTGAGAATTTTTTGAGGTGTTTTTAATTCTTTTTCTTGATTTTTATATTTTTGGATGTTTATGAATTGAAATTTTTGATATTTTTCGGGTAGTCATGAAAAAATGTTAAATTTTGATATTTTATTCGTATCGATATTTTAAGGTGACTAATGCGATTTGGGAATTTTTTGAGTGTTTTTATGTCATGACCCGATTTCCCAAGCCGTGATGGTACCTACTATATCCCACCAGTAGGTAAGTCAACCCGAAACCCATAACAACTAGTAGTGGGTAAAAGGGTAGAAACCAAGTGGCAGAAACAATAACAAAAAGGAATAAGGCAAGCCAAAAGAATACATAAATAAGAACTGAATCCCTTCCAGAACCTGGAAATCACAAGTACAGAGCCATACTAAGAGTACAAGTCCCAAAAGTGGACCAACATATAGAAATATACGCAACTACAAGGACCTGTCTCAAGTAGAAAAGACGAGCCACAAAATATATGTACAGAAGGAGACGACAATGATCAGGACATTGTGCTCACCCTCGCCTCCGGATACTGGCTCGAATGGCAGCGCCAATGAATAGCTGCGTAGTATCCATATAAGTCTGCCACCACTACCTGGTGGGCCCGTCAATCTGATAGGCTGTGAAATCTGTCGCTCGGTACTCCAACAAAATCAAGGCGTGCAATCGCTTACGGCACAAAGTGAGAAACTCGTGGGCATTCTCTCCAACTGCCCTTGAAAACTTCGGTGGTGCCAATCTGAGGAAATATCCAAGCATCCTCTACTCCTGGAATGGTATAACGCCTTCTGCAACATCTGGCTAAGTGGCAGGGTACCCTCCTGGAACGGGAGCTGGAGGTCGTTCTCGTTGTATTCGTGGAACCAGACCTGGCTGCTCCTGTTGTACTAGTGTAAATGGACCTGACTGCTCCTGCTGTACACCCCTAAAAGCTGCAAGTAGTTGGACAATAGGTGCCTGATGAGTCCACGATTTGGACTCATTTAGGGCTTTATTTTAATAGATTTAGTTTCCTCAAATGCATATTTTGTGACAATAACTGATGTAAATCCTTGATTTTCAGGTATTTGGATTGAGGAATAAAGCATGGACACTAATGAGCAATAAGGAACAAGGCAGCTAAAAGAACAAAGAAAAGAAAGCCTGAGGATCGCCTAAACCATTGGGCGAGTCACCGAATAGCCAGGGTCTCGCCTAATGATCTTGTGTGCCAAGCCCTGAAGGAGAAAATCAAGTCGGCGATAGAAAGCAGCAGTCGGTGAATCGCCGAACGATTCTATGATGCAGTGCTATATCGCCCAAAGTTACAGAACTTGAAGTTGTTGTAGGCCAAAGCAAAGAGGCGATGGAATTGACCAAAGGGTGGATCGTTGAGTGGATCGGCGATCCTGACTTATTGCGCCGAATGGTCCTTCGCAGCACATTTTTGGGGACTATAAATAAATGTTTGAATTTTTAGTTTAGTATGGAATTTTAAGGAGATTTTTTTATCATTTTTTATTATTGTTTAGTTTTCAAGTTAGAGAGGTGAGAACTAGGTTTTGAGACAATATTTCCTTAGCTTTGAAGATTTGAAAATTTCCATTTATGAGAAATTGGAAGTGGGTGTTGAAGATTCTTCATCTTAGACCTTTGTAAAGACAATATTAATCTTACCCAGTTGATGGAAACAAAATTTGGTAACGATTTATATCTTTTTATGATGTCTAGCTAAAACCCCAATTCTTGTGGTGTGATTATATGATTATGGATTTATTTAGCTATTGAATATTGTTAATCGATAGTGTAAATGCTGTTTAAAAGTGATTTCATTCAGTAATTCTGGCTTAATCTAAAGGGTTGTAGTTGCAAATGCAACTCTACCTTAGTGTTTTTGGCTTACTCGAGAGAGTTGTTTTAAAACCAAGATTAGTGATTTGATGGTCTGTTGGTTTTGGGTTGTCATGGGTTCAGCTCAAGAGAGTGAATCCTAAACCCTTTTCAACACATTCAACTCGAGAGAGTGAATGGACTAAAGCGCATGCTGTTCTTAATTGCTGCTTATTGGTGTTCGAGAGAAACCAATTTGATTCAGAGTAAATTTTTCGAAAGAAATTTTATCCCCACTAAAGTCTAGCTTATTCACTTATTTACAGCTATTCACTATTAATTGCAATCACCTATTTGTCTACCTTAGCCCATAATCCAATCACATCCCAAGAACTCGTATCCATACTTGTTATTTTCATGTTATTTGCTGTTGTAGCTGATAATTGAACCCAAATCCCCCTGTTATTTGACATTTGTGTCACCCCAAACTTGAACAATGCTTTTATTCGTAAATTTTTTTACCTATGATTGACTTGAGCATATTCATGCTTTCTATTGATTCTCAAATACGTACCACTCTCTTGGGACTCAACCCCAACTCACTTAGTTGGGTTATATTACTAACTATCAATCGTTGACACTTAGTATTGGATGAAGTGTCTTTGAAATGTTATTAATCAAAATGGCGCCGCTGCTGGGGAGTGGTGTTATTTGAGAATTTTTTGTTAAGTTGGATTTTGTTCTTGTTAGTCATTGTTGTACTTACTTAATTTTTAGTTTCTGTTGTGTTGCTATTTTGAGCAGAGAATTGGAGCATATTTGGTAGTAACAGTGACCTAATGGATCACCCTTCTTTGAGATTGATGTTTCTTAGGGATGACATCCTAAATTTCAGATAATTGGAGGGTGAATCCATTTATGAGTTGTGGCAATGGTTTAAAACCCTATTGCAACAGTGCCCAACTCATGAAATTCTGGATAAATTACTTCTGTAATGCTTCTACCGGGGTCTAGTCCCCGAAAATAGAATAATGGCTGATCAACTCTCTTTGGGCTGCTTGATGAGACATTCCTATGAGACTGCAGCCTAACTCCTTGATAACATGGCCATGACCAACAAGGAGAAAGAAAAAAACCAAGAATTGGCCACATTGTTGACTCAGCTGGATGTCTTGGCCAAGAAAGTCATGGAATTAGAGGTAGTATCCAAGAAGAAAGACAGGTACCTCCCCCCTCACAAGCGTCGAAAGATGAAGAAACAAGAGGGTGGGCAACTTGAAAAGGTCCTCTTACTCATTCAACACAAAGTCGAAGAACACGACAGAGTGTTAGAGGAGATAAGAGAGAATGTCTTGATGCTGAACCAGATGACGACCTCTCATTCCATGCTCATTCAGCTACTAGGGTCCCAAATGGAGCAAGTGCTGAATGACCTCCACCCAGAACCAGAAGAGGGGTTTTCTTATGAAAATAAGGCAAACCCCACTAATGGAACTTAAGTGGGGACTTAAGTCGTGCCACAGCGTTATCTAAGGCACTTCTTGGGAGGCAACCCAAGTGTTTATCACATTATTGTTGTTTTCAAAATACTGGTGTGTTGATTGTGCAGGTTGAAGTGCAGAAAGTGTTAGAAAGGCAAAGATTGGCGAGCTAAAAGTCCAGTCAGCACGTCGTTGAAGAGGTCAGTGAGCCCGACTTGGACCGCTGTTAGACTCAAGACAATTTTAAATTAGAATTTGTAAAACTCGGCGAGCCTAAGAGCAACTTGGCGAATCGCCGACCAGGTCAGCAATCGCGATCTAGTCCGCCCTTTGGGCCCCCACATTAACTGGAGGTCTTATAAAACTCAGCGAGGTAAGTGACCACTCGGCGTGTCGCAGAGTGGGTCAGTGAGCATGACTAATGTCGCCGAATGGGCGAGAACTGAACGGTCTTTAAAGGCCAAAGGTTTAAACTCTCAAACTCTTTCACTTTCCGTCACTTTTCATCTTCCCAAACTCACACCCACACTTTAGTTTCTATATTTCTTGCATGTTTAGAGTGTTTTAGTCATTGATTGTGTGTTCAGTGTGGATTAATTATCCGCTTAACATTTCAAATTGTTTTAATCGGCATCTAAGGTTAGTTTTCCGAACCCCAAGTTTATTTTTATCTAGTTTGTACTCATTTGCAATGATCTTATCTTAGTGATGTGTGTTGGGCCTCTCTGATCTTAATTGTTGTCGTGTGTGCCTGTGTTGATTCGCTATCCTTTCCTGAAATGCTTATGATATTGAATTCCTGTGATTTTGAGCTTTAAAATTGATTAAATCTTGTGGGGTTGTGCTTGTATGTTGTTGAGTCTAGTTGGGTGAAGTCTAAGTAACCCGTATTTGTGCCAAATGACGTAATTTGACCAATGATAGATTGGGTGACGTCATTCTTAAGGGCAAAAGTCATCAAATGGCTATATTTGGCAAAAACGGGAGAAGCTTGAGTATCCTGGGGTAATGGGTGTATTGGTTCTTGCTTTAATTTGATGAGTGCATGCTTTGATTTTTTTTTCGGGGGTTGCGGGGTTGAATTCAAGAAGTTAGGTTGAAAGTAGGAATGTTGGGTCGTTTGGCGAGCTGGGTTGAGCTCACCGAACCACTTGGACATTCACCGAAGTTCCCCATATCGCCTTTAATTTCATGCTATACTTGAAGTTTGATTCTGTAACTTTCGGTGAGAAGCTTGAGGTTACCGAAAGTCTTCTTAATCTCCCTTTGTCTGCACCCCTAAACCCTTTTTGCAGTGTAACTTTCGGCGGGGTAATCCTTGCTCGCCGAATGCTGTCGGTGATTTGCCAAAAGGCCTTCCCTTCACTGACATGCCAAATCTTTCTGAGAATTTTGAGCCAATCCTTTCGGCGATCCCGATCTTACTCGCCAAAGTGATTCGGCGACTCACCGACCGGTTCGGCGAGTCTTCTTGCAAATGTTCTTTTGTGATTTTGCTTGAAGTGTTTCTCACTTTTTCTGATGTTCTTGCAGACATGGCTAGACCGAAAGTTGCTAGGAGGAACATGTCACCCCGAAAGAAGGCTAAGGGTATTACAATGAATGAGGATGCAGCTGCATCCAAAGGCAAAGCTACAAAACTTCCCACAACTGGTGGGAATGGCAAAGGAAAAAAAATCAAGGAACCAGCGTCACCGAAGGTCAGCTCCGAAAGTGACGGTATCTACGCCACACGCTTCACTACTTCTGAGAGTGAGGGTGAGCACCAGGAGCATCAGGCTGCAGCTTCTTAGGATGATGAGTTAGTAGCAGCACAGATGGCAGAGTTGTGTTCTAAAAGGATGAATGATCCGTCTAGGATCAAGACTCCTAAGGTCACCCCTACTCGTCCTCCAGTTCCAGCACAGGCAGTGGTGCTTGCACCACCAGTTCAGGGTCCTCCCCCCAAGTCTATGAACAGATTAAAGACTGAGGGGCTGAAGACAATTATTGAGGAGAAGCGTCTGTCCATGGATGGGATGATTGATAGGTACCTCGAGATTATGAGCTGTCTGAAGGCTCATAAATTCTAGATTTTCATGAAGCCTCGTGGTTCGTATATTCCTAATTAGATCCGAGAGTTCTATGTTGCTTATAGAGCCATGATATCACAGCGAAAGAAGCAAGCAACTGCATTTAAACTGGTTGATTATATAGTAGTTCGGGGAAAGAGGTTAAGTGTGATAGTGAGACTATCAATGTTGTCCTGGACTGTCCTGATGATATTGATGACGACTGCCAACACATGATCGGGACTACCACATTAGAAAATATGATGAAGTGGTTAGCTCCTCTCATATCAGATGGTGCCCCTAAATTGCTTGAAGTTAGAGCACCTATCGAGAAGAAGGATCTAAACATAGCTGCAAGGTTCTGGTTTGGCTTCATTAGCAGTACTATTATGCCATCCCAGAATGAGTCGATTCTCCTCCATGCCAAGGTAGCCTGTCTGGGTGCATCATTTATGAGATGAGGCTCAATCTGGAGATGATTATGGCACAGGGGATGGTCATAAGGGCCAAGCAGCACCAGACCTCACTTCCCTTCCCGGTGTTGATCACCGAGCTATGTAGACTGGCTCGGGTTCCTATAGATGGAAAGAAGGATGTGGAAGTTATTTCCACATCCTCTATTGACATCTGAAGGTTCGAGGTAGAATATTTAAAGGATCAGGCAGAGAAGAAGAAGGCAGCCCCAGTGGACTCTTCCGTGGTTGTGGACACAGACTCACTACCTACAGAGGCATCTTTATCTACTTCGGCCCCTGGGCCTTCAGATACTTGTAGTGCTATTCCTTCTAACACTCCAGGTGCTTATGTTGCTGCACTGCATCCTAGACCTGCAGCTGTTGCTGTCTCTCGGACCCCGCTCACTCAGGTTTCATTACTCTAGATGGGGCAGCTTGCCCACTCTGCCGATCGTCGTGTTGCCAGACTCGAGGCCTCCATTCTGGGCATAATTCAGATTGCCCTGGATGATGCTGTGACATCATTGAGCGCTACCATTGATGCCCTTGCAGTTAGGATAGCGGTGTGTGAGCGTAGCCAAGGGGCCACCGAGGAGGTGACAGCTTTAAAGGCTGATATTGTTGTGTTGAGTAGTGATGTGGATCAGCTGAAATCCATCGACATGTCCATGATTTTTGGGATGGTGGAGATCCCAGATGTACCAGATATGCCTCCAGCTACTACCAGAGATGAGGTTAGAGTTGAGGAGTGAGATGATCTTCAGTCTGAGGCGGAGACAGATGAGGCGATGATTGAGGTTGCTGAGGAAGCTTTGTATGAGGGCCTCACTGCGACTGAGGAGGCCATGGTAGATGCAGCTGTGCAGGCTTCTTTGGCGGATACACCCTTGGCTGATCCTAGTGTAGCTACTATTCATTCTGAGGTGACTCCGGGCATTGATGCCCAAGATCAGAGCACTACACCGGGCACTGATGCCCAGACAGATGGAGCGACTGATTAGACAGGATCCTTCTTTACCTCTCTCTCTGTCTTACTTTATTTTAACTTTTGGATATTTTTGCTTGCATTTGAGGACAAATGATTTTTATTTGTGGTGGGGTGAGTCCCACCTTTTGTGATTATGTTTTGTGTATATATTTGGGTTTTGAGCTATAATTGTGTTTTATACTGCTTTTGTGGATGATTGAGCTTGTGGCTCTGTGTTTTAATGATAAGTGATTTTTGGACCCTTCTGAAAAAATTATGCCACCTCTTGTTTGTGTTGAATGTGGTTGTTCTCTTGTAAATTTGAGTATTAGTTTTGATCAATATCGATGACTTAAATAGTGCTCATAATCGAATAAAAATGAATGTGAGGCTACGATGAGGCCAAATGAAGTTTCATAGACAATATGTGAACTTTTTGTATCTCGTTGTGACTAGCCAAGTATCAAATTGAGTCTCTTGTGATGAACATTGCACACTAGCGAAAGTGTGGAGTCTTGTTTGACATTGGTGTCAATGCCTTGTGTGATGAGCTTACCGTGAACTATGTCTGATGACAGCTAGAATTTGCCCCGTTGGTCCGGTTGACTAAGTGATGCAATCTCTTGATATGATCTTAGGCAACTTTGAAGAGTGTGAAACAATTTGACATTATACCTCTTTTTGTGGCCTACCTTGTGAGTGTGTGAACCCCGCTTGAACACCCTTTGAGCCTTAACCTTTTCTTGGAAGAAACTTGATGAAATTGAGACCGTTCTTGATCCATTACCCATAATCCTCATGATTCGTGGTTTGTGTGAATACCAACTTAGGCCAAAAGTCTAAGTTGGGGGTGTGGTGAAAAGAGAAGGTAAATCAAGAAGTGCAAGAAAGTGCCCTTTGACCCATGGGTTGAGAAAAATGGAACCCCTCCATATAAAAAAAAGAGAGAAAAAGAAGAAAAGAATGAAAAAGGAAAAAGAACAAAAAAGTTGTGGAATAAAGTTGTAAAAATGCGAAGAAAATGGGGTATCCAATAGTCCATGGAAGATGAATAATGGGGTGATTTGTGAGCACGAATGAAAATGATGAAGAAAAGGAAAGAAAATGTAGTTCACACCATATTTCATGAGGATTACAGCTATTGAGCCTAAATGACCATACCCTTGCACTCAAACCCCGTTACAAGCCTTTAAAGGACCTTTTTGATCTTGAGTGAGGTGAAACAATTGTTGATTGGAAAATAAGGGCAAGCCTATGGGTGAAATCATGCATTGTGCTCATCTTTGTGAGTGTGAGCGTTGCATTTGATTTTGGAGCTTTAAATTGTTGAACCATTGTGTGTGAATACATAATCATTCTTAGTGTGAGGGCATTTGAGTACCATTGTTGAGCTTGAACTTGCATTTGAAGCAAGTATTGTGAACTTGAGAATATTTGATAATGGTGAGTCACAACTTGAATCTTTGAGTGCACAATTGATCCTTGCATGAATAAGTTGAGTCTTTTTGTGTGCTTTCATGATTGAGTCTTGTGTGGCACTATTTGAGACATCCTTTTTGAACAGCTGAACTTGAGTTTTACTTGAGGACAAGCAAAAGTTAAAGTTGGGGGTGTTGATGAGTCCACGATTTGGACTCATTTAGGGATATATTTTAATAGATTTAGTGTCCTCAAATGCATATTTTGTGCCAATAACTGATGTAAATCCTTGATTTTCAGGTATTTGGATTGAGGAATAAAGCATGGACACTAATGAGCAATAAGGAACAAGGCAGCTCAAAGAACGAAGAAAAGAAGGCATGAGGATCGCCTAAACCATTGGGCTAGTCGCCGAATGGCCAGGGTCTCGCCTAATGTTCCAGTGTGCCAAGCCCAAAAGGAGAAAATCAAGACGGCAATAGAAATGAGCAGTCAGTGAGTCACCGAACGGTTCCGCGATGCAGTGCTATATCGCCCAAAGTTACAGAACTTGAAGTTGTTGTAGGCCAAAGCAAAGAGGCGATGGAATTGACCAAAGGGTGGATCGCCGAGTGGATCGGCAATCCTGACTTATTGCGCCGAATGGTCCTTCGCAGCACATTTTTGGGGACTATAAATACGTGTTTGAATTTTTAGTTTAGTATGGAATTTTAAGGAGATTTTTTTATCAGTTTTCATTATTGTTTAGTTTTCAAGTTAAAGAGGTGAGAACTAGGTTTTGAGACAACATTTCCTTAGCTTTGAAGATTTGAAAATTTCCATTTATGAGAAATTAGAAGTGGGTGTTGAAGATTCTTCATCTTAGACCTTTGTAAAGACAATATTAATCTTACCCAGTTGATGGACACATAATTTGGTAACGATTTCTATCTTTATATGATGTCTAGCTAAAACCCCAATTCTTGGGGTGTGATTATATGATTATGGATTTATTTAGCTGCTGGGTATTGTTAATTGATAGTGTAAATGTTGTTTAAAAGTGATTTCATTCAGTAATTCTGGCTTAATCTAAAGGGTTGTAGTTGCAAATGCAACTCTACCTTAGTGTTTTTGGCTAGCTCGATAGGGATGTTTTAAAACCAAGATTAGTGATTTGATGGTCTGTTGGTATTGGGTTGTCATGGGTTCAGCTCAAGAGAGTGAATCCTAAACCCTTTTCCATACAATCAACTCGAGAGAGTGAATGGAGTAAAGCGTAGGCTGTTCTTAATTGCTGCTTATTGGTGTTCAAGAGAAATAAATTTGATTCGGGGTAAATTGTTCGAGAGAAAGTTTATCCTCACTAAAGTCTAGCTTATTCACTGATTTACAACTATTCACTATTAATTTTAATCACCCGTGTGTCTACCTTAGCCCATAATCCAATCACATCCCAAGAACCCGTCTCCATACTTGTTATTTTTGTGTTATTTGCTGTTGTAGCTGATAGTTGAGCCCAAATTCCCCTGTTATTTGACACTTGTGTCACCCCAAACTTGAACTATGCTTTTATTCGTAAATGTTTTTACCTATTATTGACTTGAGCATATTCATGTTTTTCTATTGATTCACCAATACGTACCACTCTTTTGGGTCTTGACCCCAACTCACTTAGTTGGGTTATATTACTAACTAATGATTGTTGCCTGAGTATTGTATGAAGTGTCTTTGAAATGTTATTAATCACTGCCTGAAGAGCAAGAGTCATGACCGGTGCGGCTGGCGGCCGGGCTAAACCTGGACCCTCCGGCTGAGGGGAAATAGGGGCATCCTGAGGCTCCTCTACCGAGTCTAGAGCTATATCTCTGTCCGGGGATGGTGCTGGACCCCTACCCCTACCCCGTAATCTACCTCTAGGCCTGGCCGGGGAACTATCTATTGCCTTAGGTGGATCGTCACCACCAGGGGCACCACATCTACGAGCTATCCATGTGAAAGAGTGAAACATTTGAGATTCCATTAAAACAAATGAAACACTCACTGCACGAGAAGATCCAACATAAAGAATGTTCCTGATGACATCCTGTATCCTTCCGAAGATAAGTCACAGACGTCTCAACACCTATCCGCAGGTCTCTACTAGACTCTAGCTCTGTACAAGTGAGACCAACGAACAACCTGGCTCTAATACCAACTTGTCAGGACCCGATTCCTCGAGCCATGATGACACCTACTATATCCCACCAGTAAGTATGTAACACCCCAGAAATTTTTTGAGCTAAGTGTCATACTCCAACCCTAGGTGAGGCGGACAAGTACCATATGAACACATGTTTTACAAGTGACCTATGATGAGAAAGTAAACTACTATGCTAATAGATTTACTAATGAGAAGCGTCATATACAACATATGTCGACCAGCTGAATCAATACGTGTGACAAGTGAAACTATGAATACAGATGATATCTTTACAATGTCTACAAAGCCTCTACTATCCGTGACTATACCACTATGAAAATGCGCATAGTAAACAATCGAAAAATCCCCGAACCAACCTGGAGCTCACCAACAACCGCTGAGTATCATGTGCTTCTATTGGAGAGATCTACTAGTTGAATACATGTACCTGGAGCATGAAATGCAGCGTCCCCAATAAGGCACGTCAGTACGAAAGAATGTACTGAATATGTAAGGTATAATACAACCATATGTAAAATGAGAGTTCAAGTGAAACCAAATACGAATAGATAAGGATTTGAGACCACCTTTGCTTATACTTGTGGAATCATGTATGTTACATTCTTTTATATAATTTTCTGTGCGTTATAATTTTATAAGACATATGATACAATAACCAGCTGATCAGTGGTAGAAGAGGTTGACCCATGCTAGGCATTTTAACCCCTGGGATGTTGTCCTCATAATTCCGCAAATTGGGATCGGCCCAATGATAGGCTTTCGCCCCTAAGCTACCACCCTTCTATATCAATTGGGATTGGCCCATGCTAGGGTTTCACCCCTGAGCTGCCACCCTTCTATACCAATTGGTATCGACCCATGCTAGGCATTTGCCCCTGGGCTGCCACCCATAATTATATAGATTACTTAACTTAGATTCTTTAATCTTTGAGATTGTTGTTTTGATGTTCATAACTCTTTTGAGATTGTTCTGTTGATGATGACAACTCTTTTGAGATTGCTATTTTGGTGATCTTATCATTGTTGAGATTTGGAAGTATGGACCAGTAGCAGAAGACATGAATATGGACTTACAATAATAACAATGACATAGGAAGCAAATGTGACACCAACGTAATACTTAGGAGCTTATATGACTCAGTAAGCATTTTGACATCTCAAATTGAAGCACATATCAAGTGAAGACATTTAACATTCAGCCAAGAGATTTGAACTCTATATGATAGACAAATACTGACTAAATAATACCAAATACAAGGTATACATGAACGTGGAACCAAGGGAGAACGTGGGCAGATTCAACTTAAGAACGGATACATATTCCAAGTAAGTACATATAAAATGTACAATAGAGCAAGTAGGAATCTTGTGAGGTAACATTATAGTCTAACACAATGGGAGTAATAACCAATAAAGGGAACATATGAACATGTGAAAAGATGACATATATGATGGAATAGA
>JAJOOF010000872.1:0-35826 GCA_029582545.1 Solanum lignicaule
GAGGTGGTGTTGGACAAGTTGTGTATTATGCTTGAGCTTGACTCATCTATGGTATTTATGTATCATTTCTTCTTTTTTTTCTCTTGCTCCCTTAGTCCCGATTTTCCCCCCTTTGATTATGCTTATTGCTCATGGTCATTTAATTGCTTCCGCGACCAAGGATGTGTAATGATACGCTATGAGGCTTGTTTGGGGTTCCTTCGGCTTCCCCATTCGCCGGTCACATCTAGGCCGTAGGCTTGGGTCGTGACAAAGTCCAAATCTTGATGTAATTGTAACTCGTCATGTATAAAAAGTTCTATTGTTGCCTCGAAGCTTAACTCTAGCCTTTAAAATGTGCAGATCCACTATCCACAAATGCTATGACCAAAAATAAGGCTCGATGTTTCAGCTCTATCCTATTGCAATTATATCTCCTTACAAAGTCTCAATGGATTGAACCCCATTCAGGATTAATACCATCATTTAAGCCTTCATTTGGATGATTCTACCACAATGAACTCGGAGAAAATTTATGTTTCATCCTTTTGTAGGTTTCTACAAATCTTCCTTGTTGATGGTGAATTTTAGCTGAAACTAAAGTTTTCATTTGGTACTAATGGATACTCCAATCTCTCACCAGGTGTAAGTATACAAATCTATTGAATTTACTTCAAACTTTAGCTTATCATAATAGAAAATTTTACCTTAGCAAATTGAACTTACATGTAATCAGTAATGGATCATGGACTATGATACACATACCACTATTTGCTCTGTTAATTGTGTAGATACCTCCTTATGTATGGTGTACCATATTTGGCTAGATTAAGTATCCTCTTTTCTGCACTATAAATTTCTTGAAAGTGGTTAATCTAAAAATCATTTGCAAAAGATAAAACTAAATAAGTAAAAAATCTTCAAGAATATTTCCTTTTCTAAGGGAATGTTTACTCTTGCAAAATATCTCTTCTCAAAATACTGATGATACTTATTTCTAAATGCCACACTCCATGACACTTTCCACTATCCCTATTGGAAATTTCATGCTCATTACAGTAATTAAGATTCTCCCTTATAGCTCTAGCTTCAGCTACTATGTTGCTTGTATCATGAATTCTGAAACCTTTAGCTACTACCAGATTACCACTATGATCCCTGATACAAAAGGCTGATGAACTAGGACTAGAATTTTCTTTAGATGCTCCATCTGTACTACACTTCCGTAAATTAGGAGGAGGAGGGTTCCATCTATCAATTTTAAAAGAGAATTTACATTTGTACTATTCCAATTCTGAAAGAATAAGAGCCAAGAGTTGCTGCCATATTTACCTTTAAATCTAACAAGAATGAATTTTAAATTTGTATCATTAATACCCCATAGCACTCTAAATTCTGAAAAGGAACCTCCGTGAATAATAGTATTCATTCGCTTCCACAAAAACTATAAAATAATGTAAGGATATCTTGGAAAACTACCTTCACTATATAGCTGCCTTCTACTACCCACCACAACCTTATGGACTACTTCAAGTTAAATTCCAATAGAACTAATAAAGTGGCTTCAAATTATTGTAGGGTATTCTCTTGTCAGAAAAAAATGTTCCGTAGTAGCTTCTTCCAAAATTATACAATATCTACTATTCCAAGAATAATCAGAGGTCCCATAGGGATCTTTCTGAACCAAATTCTCTGAGCAAGAAAGGGGATTTTGAAAGAAATCCATTTTATCCATGATCTCACCATATCTTCAACCTTCTTTTTTTTGTACCTCAATAGCTCCCTGACAGATTTAACAGTGAACTTACCATTTTTAGTTTCAGTCCACCAAGCTTCATCACCTTGATTACAGAGATATGAATGATGCAAGTTACATTGGACATCTACAACATACTCAGGAAGAAGCTCTCCCATTGTTGGATAGTTCCATGTCCTTTCCCCCTTTAGAAACTCACCAAAGTCTTTGATGGGATGACAAGTGTGCACGTCAAAAGCATGTAAATGCAAAGGTCCAAGATTATATGAGTTATGATAACATATAGAAGTGTCCCCCCCGCCCCATTCATCAACATGTGTTTCCAAATACGGGAACGTCCTTTCCATTGAACAAGGGCAGGTATTTGATTCCTACAATACTTTATCCATATAAAGTTGGACAATAATGTACCTTGAACTTTTGAATAGCTTTTAAGTATTTTTGTAGTGTTAGCTAAAATAAGGAAATCTTTTTAAGCACTTATTCATAACTTGTGATTTTTTTGGCTTATAAGAAAAGAGATATAATCCTACACAAATAGGCTTTTAGTCTTATCTCATGCACTACATATGCACGAAATCTACCAAGAGAATAAACCTTATTTGCTTGTTAGTTATACTAAAGTACTTAAAGGTGTGAATTCATAATGACCTTTGTTTGTATAAGTATTTAAAATATTTTTAGATATCTCGAAATTAGAAATAGTCATCTAGTATTCAACTTGTCAATAAGAAGATATTCAACACATAATTTCAGAAGTATAATGTATTCAATATTAACAACTATAAGATTGAAGTCATTTAATCTAAATTAAGAATATACCTCGAGAAATAGTACTAGATTAATTGTGGCTGAAAACACCTAAAATATCATATGAATCCCCATAACACAACATAACAAGTAGTATCAATTTATTTTGGGCTTGCTTAGGGGATGTACTTTGTCAAGCCTTTATGGATGTATGAGTTTAACTTTCTAATTATACAGTTATACCACCGTCTCTTGACGAATCAATGTACACACTTGAAACCTAAAGTTAATTGTTCCATGAATTTAATTATTCATATTGTTCTTCTTTAACCTGTAGAAACTTTGCAAGAGGAATCAATATATGGATTCGACAGAACAAAACTCCTCATAATGGAGATATAAAGAGTTTTGTGGTAAAAAGATCTGAAATGGTTGTTTAATATGATGTTCTCAGATAAGTATGTTCTTAATTCATTATACAAATGTTTTATCATTTGAAAATTTCATAAGGCAAAGAGAAAAAATGTTGATCGAGGCAAAATATGGACTGAGACTCATAACAGAAAAGATGGATGTTATGTAACTGAGGCAGCTAGGGAGATCAGGGTAAGTATTCTTTCTATATATGGTTACTCGAGTAAACAGAAGAAATAATTTTTTTCTTGGGTATTAGTAATTCTGTATGTTTGTAGATATTCTCACTGAGAGAAGCCTTGTTGGTATTCCGCAAACTGATAGTAGATCAAATGTCTTTGCGGTTTGATACCTTTGTCAAATGAAAAAAGAAGGGGGTGTTTAATAGGTGGAAAAGATGAAGCACCCGCCTTTTCTTGAAAATTTAAGAGTCAATGCATGGATAAGTGTCACGACCCAAACTGTCGTGATTGGCACCCGCACTAACCCCCGGTGAGAGAACCATCAATACTAAATAGCTAACCAACTTAATAAAAAATACTAAATCATTTAAGTCACGAAAAGCAAGTTAAATGATAAGGAAGAAATAAAGTTCCCATAAGCTCCAAACAAAAGTCTAATAACAAACTAACATTGCGGAAGTAATGCCTAGAACCTGAAAGTCAATGTACCAAAACATCTAACAAGGAACAAAGATTCTAAACAAGAAGGGTTACAATCCCAAACTAACAACTAACTAGAAAAGTCTAAGTCTGAAATGTGGATATAGACGAAAGGAGAACTCATGGCAGCCCAGAAGAACTGGTTCACCCTTGAATTCGAAAGTGATCCCTGATCTTCTAAGCAAGGTCTGTCAATAGTCGCTTGAAGATGCCTTGTACTCAACAAAGAAAGAGCAAGTGCAGTATCAGTACACAACCATAGCGTACTGGTAGGATCACGCGGCTATCCCAGTAAGTGTAACATACATAAGTCAATAAAACAGTATAATCACATGCATATATCGAACATATATAATATCATCATCATTTACGAACAACGAACAATTTCACATTTCTTAAGATACACAATTATATCAAATCATTGGTCCTCTCATTGAACCCAAACCCAAACTGTTAGCATACCAAAACGTGGTACCCGATCCAATGATTATGCCGGAACATGGCAATCGATCCAAGTTAGTGTGTTGAAACGCAACACCCGATTCATTCAACAAGCCACAATCAAAAAATCCAAATACATTCTAATAATCATACAATCAAGGCATTCATCATACATCTATCCTCATTACAATTAGTGTGATCAATAATGCAACATTCGCATACATACATGTATCATAATGAAGCAAGAACAAACATACATCACACAATCATAGAATCACAACCATCATCTACCTCGGAACAAGCTTGAAACCCTATGAATCTTGATTCTTCCCTTTCCGGTTTCGTTCCACTTGTTCTTGGTCTACAAATATTCAATATAATACGGTAATCAATAAACAATCACTAATTACCCGGATTACTAACAATTCTAACAACCCTAGATTATACCAATGATCCCACGACCCAAATTAGGGCTTTTCCCACCATAATTCTGGGAACAAAACTCTCCCCCATCGATATTTACCCATTAGATTACGTTCTACGGATCAAAAAATGGATTCGAGGAGTTAAAACCTTACCTTTAGCCTTAAAATGGTGGAAAGTTGTCAAGAATCGCCTGGGGTTCTTCTCCTTACTCTCAAAGTCGAAAAGTGCAGAATAAAGACGTTTTGGGGTTTATTTCCGACTTAAGTCGCGTCGCACCCGCCACAGTGGTTCTGACCCCGCTACATCTGCCCCTCCCAAGCGGCAGTAATCTCACCCCGGCGGATTGCATGGAACTAGTAAGCTATTTTAATAATTCCAAGACCCTCATTTCAGAACACACCTTCAACCAACAACACTCAGAAATACCTGTTCAAGCTAAGTTCAATTTCGAGAGTTCTACTTGCCCGAATTCAATTTCGTAAAGTCATACGAGTTCCTTGACGACCTAACTATTGACTCATGTGATCAAATTCATAAATAGATCACCCAATTGCTACCAGATTTCCCTAGACGATAATGACTCCCAATTTTGTCCAAATCTGGACAAGGTTGGGAAATCTCAAGATATTACAAAAAAGTTTTTTGGCCTAATTTGTTTTTCCCCATTGGCTTTTCTATAACGACCAAACCCGGTCGTTACAATAGATACCAATTTACCTATCACTCGTCCCCGAGTGACAAAACATTGGAAAACAGGCTAAAGAAAGAATGGAGTAGTACTTGAATCGACGAATAATTGGGGATACTTGTCTCACATGTCCCTCTCTGTTTCTGAAGTATCTTTCTAAATTGAACGATGGTTCTATTGAAATTTCACAGACTTAATCTCTTTGGTCCTCAGCTTACACACATCACGATCAAGAATTGCAACTGATTTCTCTTTATATTGGAGGCCCTTGTCTAACATAATTGAGCCCCACTTTATGATATAATCCCCGTCACCATGATATCTCTTCAATATAGACACATGAGATGATATCTCTTCAATATAGACACATGAGATACCGGATGTACTCCCGATAAATTAGGAGGTAAAGCCAATCTAGACGCCATTGGCCCTACGCATTCAAGAACCTTAAAGGGATCAATGAATCGCGGACTTACCTTACCTTTCTTGCCAAATCTCATCACCCATTTCATAGGTGATACCTTAAGAAGAACATTCTCACCAGTCTGAAATGTCATGTCTCTTACCTTATGGTCTGCATACTTCTTCTGTCTACTCTGGGCTCCTAAAAGTTTAGCTTGAGTACTCCTCACCTTATCTTGAGTATCCTTCACTAAATCAACCCCCAAAGGTTTCACATCTCCAGCCTCGAACCATCCTCTGGGTGATCTACATCCCATCCCATATAATGCCTCAAATGGTGCCATATCAATGCTAGAGAGATAACTATTATTATAATAGGATTCTCACAAAGGTAAGAACTTATCCCAATGCCCTCCAAATTCAATCACACATGCCCTTAACGTGTCTTCCAACACTTGAATAGTCCTTTTTGGCTGTTTGTCCGTCTATGGATGGAAGGTTGTACTAAAAGTGAGTTGGGTGCCCAATTCGTCATGCAATTTCCTCTAAATTTTGGAGGTGAATTGGGTACAACAGTCTAAGATGATAGATAGGTGCACCCCATGCAACCTCACTATCTCTTTCACATAAACTTTAGCCAATTGTTCAGTATTATAATCTATTCTTACCAGAATAAAATGGGCAGACTTAGTCAATCTATCAACCACTACCCAAATAGAATCGAACTTCCCCAAATTCTTGGGAAGACCAACCACATAATCCATGGCTATTCTTTCCCACTTCCATTCTGGAATTAGCATTCTTTGAAGCAAACCCGCAGGACTTTGGTGTTCATATTTCACTTGTTGACAAGTTTGGCACTTAGCCACAAAACTCCGCTATATCCTTCTTCCTGCCTGGCCACCAATAAAATCGCTTCAAATCTCAGTACATCTTGGTCACACCAAAAGAATAGCATATCGCGAGCCATGGGATTCTGTCAACAATTTCTGAATCAAGTCATCAATTCGAGGAACACAAATCCTTCCTTTAAAACTGAGAACAACTTCCGCATAAAGAGTGGTCTCTTGTGCCTTACCAATCATGGTCTTCTTTCTAAGCTCATTCAAATTTTCATCCTCAAACTATTTGTCCTTGATCTCCTCAATGAATATGGCCTTCACTTCGATGCTACCTAACACCCCACATCTTTCTGAGATGCCCAACTTCATGAATTTAGACTCCAAAGTCTGCATTTCCTTAGCCAAAGATTGCTTGGATACGCTCAAGCAAGCTAAACTACCCATACTCACCGCTTTTCGACTCAAAGCGTCTGTCACCACATTAGCCTTACCAGGATGGTATAGAATGATGACATCATAATCTTTAAGTAACTCCATCCACCTTCACTGTGTCAAATTTAGATCCTTTTGAGTAAACACATGTTGCAAACTACAATGATCTGTAAACACCTCACACATAACACCATAGAGGTAATGCCGCCATATCTTAAGAGCAAATACTACCGCTTGCCAACTCCAAATCATGTGTTGGGTAATTCCTTTCATGCACCTTCAATTGTCGTGATGCATAAGCTATAACATTCTTATCATGCATCAACACAGCACCCAAACCAGAATGTGAAGCATCACAATAAACAATAAGATCCTTACCCTCAACCGGTATTGCTAGAATGTGTGCGGTGGTAAAAAGAGTCTTGAGCTTTTGAAAGCTCTCCTCACATTTTTTATTCCATTCAAATGGTATCTCCTTTTTAGTCAAATTAGTCAAGTTAGTGCCAATAGAAACAAAGTTCTTCACAAATCGACGATAGTAGCTAGCGAACCCCACAAAACTCCTAACTTTCGTCCCTGAGCTAGGCCGAACGCAATCTTAACAACTTCAATCTTTTGGGGATCTACCATTACTCCTTATTTGGAAACTACATGCCCTAAAAATTCAACCAAAGTCAACCAAAATTCACACTTAGAAAATTTAGCATACAACATTTGTTTCACAAGAACACCCAGAACAATACGAAGATTGTCGGTATGCTCTTCCTCAATTTTAGAATAGACCAAAATATCATCAATGAAGACTATAACAAACGAATCAAGAAAGAGTTTGAACACCTCATTCATCAAACTCATGAAACTTGCAGGCGCATTAGTCAAACCAAAAGACATAACCAGAAATTAATAGTGCCCTTGGTGGGTCCTAAACGCCGTCTTATGCACATCCTCAGGCCTAATTTTCAACATATGGTAGCCAGACCTTAGATCAATTTTAGAGAAAATTGATGCACCTTGCAATTGGTAAAAAGGATCATCTATTAGAGGAAAATGGTACTTGTTTCGAATAGTGACCCTATTCAATATCGGTAATCTATTCACATTCTCATACTACCATCCTTTTTCTTAACAAACAAAACTGGAACACCCCATGGGGAAGCACTAGGGTGAATGAATCTTTTATCAAGAAGTTCTTGGATTTGAGCCTTAAGCTCTCTCAATTCCGTCGGAGCCATGCGATATGGAGGGACAGAAATGGGATGAGTACCAGGTTCTAAATCAATGCAGATGTCTATATCCCTATTCGGAGGCATACAAGGCAAATTATCAGGAAACACTTCTCTAAATCTGACACCACAAGAATAGACTCAATAGATGAAGACTCAACCTCAACATCTCGAATATTAGACAAATAAGCCAAACAACCCTGCTCTACCAGTTTACTAGCCCGAATGGAGGATATGATCTTAGCTTGCTTAGGCTTGTACACCCTTTCCCACTTTAACTTTTCCCTTCCCAGAATTTCTAGAGTTACAGACTTAGTATTACAATTAAGCACAACATAATAAGGGGACAACCAAGTCATGCCTCAGATTATATCAAAGTCAGTCATATCCAAAATCACCAAATCATCCCAAGTCTGAAAATCCATAAATAAAATAGGACAAGCACGATAGACATGGGTGACTATGACAGACTTTCCAACTAGGTAGAAACATGGATGGGGGCATCATGTATATCACAAATCATAGTAAATTCTGAGGCAAATCGCATGGATACATATGAATAAGTAAAACCCGGATCAAATAACACATTATCCATCCGGTCACTGACAAGAATAGTACATGTGATCACTACGTCAGACGCCTCTGCCTCATTCTTGCCCTGAAAGGCATAACATTCAGCCCTATCATCTTAACAAGCGACTTCCCTGCATGGTTGCGCTGCACCTCTGCCTGCGTTACCATTTCCTCTACCCTCATGACCTCACTGTTTACCTCCTCGTCCACCTTGTGGATCCCCTCGACCATTATTACCATTTCCAACGGGTACCACTACTCTAGTTTGTTGTTGTGCGGAATCCATCATGTGCGGGTGGGGGCAATCTGTCCTCATATGCCCAGGTTCACCACAGTTGTAACATGTATGATCAAAAGATGGCCTGCTTCCCGCTGAATGTGCGGCTCCCTGGCTATCTTGAATCAAATTATGAGGTGGAGTGCCCGAGTAATTACCTGTAGAGGCGGGCATAACTGACTGAATGGGCCTAGCTGCAACTATTGGCCTCCCTGACCCTTTGGAATAAGAACTTTGAAAGCTCCCTAAGTTCTTACCCCTTTTTGCCAATGCCTTAGCCTGACCGTCTCGCCTCATCCCCTCCACTTTCTTAACAATGTATGTTACCTCATTAAAGCTCCTCCCTGCAGAGGTCATATGAACAGATAATACCTGTAACTCAGAATTTAGTCCCCTAATAAATAAACGGATCCTCTCCTCTTCAGTAGTCACCAATTAAGTAGCCTATCTTGACAATACATGGAACTTGGCCTCATAAGAAGCAACATGCATACCACCGTGCTCCAAGGCCATGAACTCATCCTTCTTGTGATCTAAGCTCTCCACCACTGCTTAGCGTCACCTTGAAGTTGAAAAGTCACAAACTCAACCCCATGCTGATAGATAATTCCCAACTTATGAAGCCTCTCATAGTAGTCTAAGATAAACTCATAAAGCATCCTCACTCTCAGAACAAAGAAATACAGGAGGCTTTCGCTTCGAAAACTTAGTCAACATTTCATGCTCATTACCAGTCATAACAGAACCCAACAAGGATGGAAGAAAGCATCATTAAGTCCAGTCCCACCCACCTTGGGCGCAGTGATAGCAACAGGGAGATTAGTAGGAGCTTTAGTTGCTTGAACAGAGGGAAGCACTCCAGGACCAACCAACCCTTCAAGAATGACATGATCTACTTAGCTAACACTGGGTCCAAAGGAGGAATACATGTAGTTTCAACCTGTACCTCATCCTCTTTTCCAACTTCCTCAAAATTTTCAACCTCAACATCCTCCTCTATCTCTTCATGATGCACAAAATGGACGTCATTTCTGGGAACAGTTTCAACATGTGTTCCATCCCCAGTAGGCGCACTCTTCCTTGGCCTCCACCCCTAGATCTTCCTCTACCCCTGCCTCGACCGCGACCCCTCATTGCTGACTCCTCAGTTGGAGCATTGACGAGAGCTACGGGACTGACGCCGTTGAATCTAGCATTAACTATATGTGGATAGAAGAGTGAAGGAGGTTAGATACTAATTTGAATCACCAGATACCAATTGGAATCAAGTTATAGCATGAAAGGAAACAAGAGAACATTGATAGATTTCCTAAAGTCCTATAGCCTCTCGAAAAAAAGTACAGCGTCTCCGTACCGTTCCGCAAGACTCTACTAGAATAATTTTGGTACATCAAGATCAACGAACCAAAGTTCTAATACCAACTTTGTCACCACCCAGACCATTGTGATTGACACCCACACTAACCCTCCGGTGGGAGAATCATTAATACTAAATAGCTAACCAAGTTCATCAAAAATACTAAAGCATTTAAGTCACGGAAGCAAGTTAAATACTAAATAAGAAATAGAGTTCCCATAAGCTCCAAACAAATGTCTAATAACAAACTAACATTGCGGAGGTAATGCCTAGAACCTGAAAGTCAATGTACCAAAACATCTAACAAGGAACCAAAAGTCTAAACAAGAAGGGTTACAACCCCAAACTAAGGAACTAACAACTAACTAGAAAATCTACGTCCGAAATGTGGACATACACGAAAGGAGAACTCATGGCAGCCCGAAAGAACTGGCTTACCCTTGAATTCAAAAGAGATCATTGATCTTCTAAGCGAGGTCTGTCAATAGCCGCCTGAAGATGCCCTGTACTCAACAAAGAAAGAGCAAGTGCAGTATCAGTACATAGCCACACTGTACTGGTAAGATCACGTGACTATCCCATTAAGTGTAACATACATAAGTCAATAAAACAATATAATCACATGTATATATCGAACATATACAATATCATCATCATTTACGAACAACGAACAGTTTCACATTTCTTAAGATACACAATTATATCAAATCATTGGTCCTCTTATGGAACCCAAACCCAAACTGTTAGCATACCAGAACGTGCTACCCGATCCAATGATTGCACCTAAACGTGGAAACCGATCCCATAATTATGCCGAAATATGTCAACCGATCCAATTTAGTATGTCGAAACGCAACACCCGATCCATTCAACAAGCCACAATCACAAACACCAAGTACATTTTCATAATCATTCAATTAATTCATGATTCATGGCATTCATCATTCATCTATCCTCATTTACAATTAGTGTGATCAATAATGCAACATTCACATACATATATGTATCATAATGAAGCAAGAACAAATATACATCACAAAATCATAGAATCAAAACCATCACCTACCTCGAAACAAGCTTGAAACCCTAAGAATCTTGATTCTTCCCTTTTCGGATTCGTTCCGCTTGTTCTTCGTTTACAAACAATCAATATAATATGGGAATCAATAAACAATCAGTAATTACCCGGATTACTAACAATTCTAACAATCCTAGATCATACCCATGATCCCACGAACCAAATTAGGGCTTTTCCCACAATAATTGTCGGATCAAAACTCTCCCCCATCAATATTTACCCATTAGATTACGTTCTACGGATAAAAAATGGATTAAGGGAGTTAAAACCTTACCTTTAGTCTTGAAAATGGTGGAAAGCTGTCAAGAAACACCTGGGGTTCATCTCTTTACTCTCAAAGTCAAAAAGTTTAGAATAAAGACGTTTTTGGGTTTATTTCTGACTTATGTCGCATCGGACCCGCCACAGCGGTCCTCATCCCGCTACAGCAGCCCCGCCCTGGCTGCAGAAATCCCATCCCGGCTGCTTGCACAGAACCAGTGAGCTATTTTAATAATTTCAAGACCCCCATTTCACAACACACCTTCAACCAACGACACTCAGAAAATACCCATTCACGCTAAGTTCAATTCCGGGAGTTCTACTTGCCCGAATTCAGTTCCATAAAGTCGTACGGGTTCCTTAACGACTTACATATCTACTCATGTGATCAAATTCATAATTAGATCACCCAATTTCTACCAGATTTCCCTAGTTGTTGATGACTCCGATTTCATCCAAATCTAGACTAGGTTGGGAAATCTCAAGATACTACGAAAAAGTTTTTCAGCCCAAATTTATTTTTTCCCCATTGGATTTTCTATAATGACGGAACACGGTCGTGACAATAAGACCCTTTGTCATGCCAATGTAGCACCGAAGATGACCATTGTAATTTTTGTTCTTCTTTCAAGAGAAGATTAATTGAAAAAAACTGAATTACCCTTTAGAGAGTCTCATTTAATTTTATTCACTAATTGAATAAACGATAAACGGAACATCTAAAAATTGAAAAATAGGCATATTATGTAGAACCCATTTAAATCTAATAATTAAGACGTAAGTTTAAAACGTAAATCAACTCACTAACACACAATTCAAACATCTAATATATTTTGAGGATGAAAAACTATAAAATAAATAAAAGATAAAAAAAAAATTAAGAAAAAAATCAAACACACTGATTGAAAAAATTGTGATAGTGGCGGATTTGGATAGGAGATGAGAGGATGAGGAGATTGATAAAGATTTTTGGGTGAATGGAGGTCACCAATAAAACTCCCCGTAAAATTATTCAATGAAGTTTTGATCAAAACATAGTCATTGAATAACTCTACACATTTATGTTAGGGGTATATAATGGAGATGACCGAAACTCCATAAATCTAAAAATAAAGTGATGGTTAGTATTCAATTTTTCTTAAATATACGAAATTTGGCAAGGAATAAGAATAATAGTTTATGGATTTGTGTAGAGGAGGGTGAAAGGAAGAATTGGTGAAAATTTAAAGTTATTTTTCTGCGACTGTGGTGGTGGCCAACGGCGGCGAATGGCGGTGGTGGAGGCGGCCAGTGGCTGTAGTGGTTGGAAATAAAGGGGAGAGAGGAAATTTTTTAAAATTAATAGGACCAAAATCTGATTTTTGAGGTATTTTGTATTATGATAGGGCTAAACGAGAGTCATTGGATCAAAACAATTCTGAATGATGGAGTTTAAAATTTGAGTCATAGTTATTGGACTAGATTTAAAATTGATTGGACTATTAGAATTGGATTCAAATTTGCCCAATTCAATCAAAATTGAGCCCTTTGGGCTAATTCATTTTTTTAACACAGAAAGACAATAAGAAAATAACATTAACAAATTAAAAAAAATACAATTAAATATGTCAAAAATTAGGTGTTCACAAAATCAATCCTGTAAATTTTACTTTGATGAAGTAGTTAATACAAAAGGCATAGGGTTTGGGGCAATTCTCATATCGCCCACAGGGCAGCATTACCCTACACTAGCTCGACTTTGTTTCTTCTATCCAAATAACACAATAGAGTACGAAGCATGAATAATGGGTCTAAATATGAAAATAGATTTGGAAGTACAAGAATTGATTGTGTTGGGAGATTGTGATTTGCTTATTTAGCAAGCTCAAGGCGAATGGAAAACTAGAGACCTCAAGCTTCTTCCATACAAACAATGTGTGGAAGACCTCAACAAAAAGTTTAAGTTCTTTGACTTTAGATATATCCCCAGGTTTCATAATGAATTGACTTGTGCCTTGGCTACATTGTCCTCAATGCTTCCATATACTGGCAACACTTGAATCACTCCTTTGGAAATTCAAATTCGTGACCAACACTACTATTCTAAAAAATTGTAGTACAACCAGATGGTGAGCAATGGTACCTAGAAATCAAGCACTTTCCTGCTAACAGAAAAATATCCAGAACATGCTAATGGAAGCTAGAAAACTATTACGCGCCTGGCTGGATGGTATCTTTTTTAGCAGGACATTTAATATAAACGAACCACAAATTTATATTTACATAGATGTGTGGATACTAAAGAAGACGAGAAAATCATGAATGAAGGACATGCTAAGATATGTGGATCACACATGTATGGATATGTTCTTTATATAAAAGTTACTACGAGTAGGGTATTACTGGCTTACGATGGGATGTGATTGCTTTCTCGTTGTGAACAAAGATCATCGGTGTCAAGGTATTTTATTCATTTACCTCCTTGAGAGTTACACCCTATACCCTCTCCTTGTCCCTTTGCCGTATGGGGAGTGGATGCCATCGGATAAATTGAGACAAAAGATTCAAATGGATATCGATTCATTTTGGTCGCAATTAGTGGTGGCAAATGGGCGGGTTGGGTCAAATTTGGGCGGTTTGAAATTGGGTAATAATTCAACCCGCCCATATTTGATATGGGTAAAAATTGATTGGGTAATAAATGGATTGGGTAAAATACTGGTTTACCCATATTTACCCATATTTTCATAAGTAAATAGTACTTTACTTAATAATTCAATATGGAGAAAATATTTGTCTTTCTGTAAATGAAAAATGTTGAAAATGATTCATTTAGTTTTATTGTATCATAAAATAAAAATAAAAAATTTAAAACTTTTCAATATAAAATAAATTTATGTAATAACAAGATGAAAATATTTTTAATTTCAAAGTGAATGAAAATTTGCATTTTAGGACTAAAACATGCTTAATGCACTTTAAAGGGATAAGGGTCTGAAAAATACCCCAACTTTGATCGGATTTGCTGTTGCGCTACTAAACTTTCATGAGGACCTATTACCTCCCTAGATTATTTAATACCGTATTTTAAACATATATATTTGCCCACGTGGACATAAAAAATAATGCAAAATTATAAATAGTAATGTGTCCACGTGGGCAAATATATACCTTTAAAATACACTATTACATAGTTCAGGGGGTAAAATATACGATATTAAATAGTCTAGGGAGGTAAAAGGTCCTTATGAAAGTTTAGTATCGCAACTGCAAATCCGACCAAAGTTGGGTATTTTTTAGAACCTTATCCCCACTTTAAACAATGTCAATACTAATACATGATTTGCTTATTTTACTCTATTATTTATTATCCAATATAAAAATTAACAAATAAAAGTAATATTATAATTAACAAAAGAAATGTACATTAAAAATATATATTTTTGGAGGGTTAAAGACATCACCTTTTCAATTATAGAAAAGAATAATTAGTTCTATAGAATAACATAAAAAGGAAAAGAAGTTACACTATTTTTAGTGATATCATGAATTTTGATGAATAAATGTTAGAAGCTTAACCCATTTGGCTAATTCATATTTTTATGGGTTGAATATGGGTATCAACCCATATTTTATCCATGTAAAAAATCACTCACCCAACCCATTAAAATATGGGCGGGTTATCAAAATATGGGCTCATTTTGCCGGCACTAGTCACAATTGATTAATTCACCAAATGAGTGGAGGCAGTCACTTTTAAAGTAGTCACTAAGAAGGCGGTCCTGGATTTTTTCTATTCTAACATTATTTTCCATTTTGGTATCCCAAGAACTATCATCACATACAACACTACAAATATGAATACCAATTCAAAATTTTGCATCACAATTCTACTCCATACCGACCAAAAGCCAATGGAGTTGTGGAAGATTCCAAAAAAAACATCAAAAAGATCCTCATAAAGATAATTCAAGGCACCATAAAATGGCATGAAAAGTTACCTTTCACACTTTTGGGATATCGTACGACAACACACACTTTGATTGGTGGAACCCCTTACTTGCTGGTGTATGAAACCAAGGCAGTAACACCAACAGAAGTTGAGATTCAATCTCTTCGAATTATTGTGCAAGTAAAAATTGAGGATATTGAATGGGTAAAACCTCGATTAGATTAGCTGACATTAATAGATGAAAAAATATTGGCTGAAGTTTGTTTTGGCTAGCTTTATCAACAAAGTATGACTCGTGTATACAACAAAAGGGTGCACATAAGACATTTTGAAGTAGTAAAACTTGTCTTAAAATGCATTCTTCCATACCATAAAGAAGCCAAGGGAAAGTTTTCTCGAAATTGTCAAGGTCCATATCTTATCAAGGAAGTGTTGCCCAAAGGAACATTGAACCTTACTGATGGTGGAGGGAAAAATCACAGGCATTCTTGTTAATACAAACGCAGTCAAAAGTTACTACATCTAATGCGTTTTAAGATACAGTGAAAAACGACGACTGACATTTTATGGTTGGGAAGATGAAGGCCCCTCGTTCCAAAGAAATAAATAAAAATCAGTCAATAAAAAAAAAATCTTCTCTTTAAAAAGTTTCAACTACGTTCGTAATGATTCTGAAAGGATACACAGGCAACCCTTTTGGTCTTCCCATCTAAAAAAATAATATTCTATTATTCATAAGAGCTGGGGTATTTTTTTTACTTGGTTACAGTAGTTCAAAAATTGTAGTTCAGTTTATGGTTCTGTTCGGAAAATGACTTTCTGATTAACTCTTTAAGAATACCAGATTCAATATGTTTTGTGCAGAGAATTGATCATCAAGAGAAAAAAGAGACTTATAAGTGAAAACCTTGCTAGCACCATAAGACAAAAAGAGAGTCTTATCGGTGAAAACCTTCATAGGCACCATGATGCGACAAGACAGAGGATCTTATCGGTGAAAAATCTCACGAGCATCTTAAGATAATGAGAGAGATCAACATGATAATGGTTAATTGGAGGGAACCTGCAAAGAGCACCGCTTGTCAACCCCACTACATGAAGTGTTGTTAGGATACATAAATCAATTTCAGATTCATAATGGTTCAGACTTTGAGAACTAGACAATTCAAACAGATGAAGAGTCAAACAGAAAGTGCATGTCATGGTTCATTCAAAGTCGACATATGCCTCTAGATAAGTTCTCTTTATCTTTTTTCCTCAAAAGGAATACCATTTGTTAAGTATAAGTTTGTCTTAAATCAATCTTTTAATATTCTCGAACCTAACATTTTTTAGTCCGCTTCGACATAACCTTGTTTCAAAGAAAAGCAAAAAGGTTGCAAAGCTCACGAGGGTTTCCCCAAAAGGGAAAGTTGAGTACCTAAGTCGATATGGCATTGGTCAAGGACTAAAGACACCTAAGATCTTTTCTCAAAAAATATTTGTGTGAAGGAATACGATAAAGCCTTTTAAGTCATGAGAAAATTTTCAAAAGGGAAATTCGTTCTCTAGGAAATCAATTGCACCATGGCATTTAGTAGTACCAAGAACATTAAGGTCTCTGATAAACAAAGAGGAAGCTTTAGAAAAGTGATTTAGCCAAGGATTTGAGTTAGAATTTGACAAATTGATCGAAAGTATGGTCAAGTTATCAGAAAATCAAGGCCGCAAACCAACTATCACTTTTAAACTAACAATTTTCTCATTATTTTGCTCAACAACAGGATAAAAGAAAATCTAGTACTACAAGTCAGAAAGGTGAAACATCACAAAAGAAGTTTTGAGTAGTCTTCACATTTTTTGGTGTTTCATCACATGCTATTTGTATTATTTGCGTCTCTATTTCAAAACTTCGAGTTATACGTCCGGTCTCATTCCTTCATTAGGAAAGCATATCCTAGGGTGAAAAATTATGTGCAATACACACCAGTCTTTTATTCATGTAAAATACGCACCAGCCGTTCATTCATGTGCAATATACACCAGTCCTTTATTCCTTAATACACATCATATGCTTATCTTGGGAAATACAGACCAGTCTTTCATTCATGTGCAATACACACCATATTCATACTTTGGGTAATTCACCCCAATCTTATGTATATCAACAAGGACAATACTTCCCATTTGAAACTCTCAGAGAAATATGCCTCATTCTCCCTTTTCTTCCTATGGTTACATGTCCTAGTTTGAGATTCTCATATCTTTTCTTTTCCTACAAAAAAGCACAACCTGTTCAGAGTTTTCATTTTGTAATATTAAATTTTTAGTTTCTATCGCCAACTCAAGTCAAACACATGCACTTGAGAATAATCCTCAATATTCCAATTGAGCATCAAGATCAATCTTAAGAATGATGCACAAAGCAAGTCAAAGATCAACACACATCCCTAAGAAGACACATCAAGTAGGGATCTTGTAACTCCTTGAATGTAGTGTAACATAGTTCTCTAGGTATTTTTTTATATTGTAATTATAGACAGTAGATGATGACAAACAACAACAAGCAACTTTTTTACCACTATATTTGATAGTTTCGGCTATCGAATTTTTACGAACTACACTGACCTAGTTTCCATTTAGCCAAGGATATGTAGGCAACCTCGAAAGCAAGGTTATGTCATATTTTTTTTTATTTGCTTTCAATGGAGTTTAAATTAATAAAAAAATAGCCATTTCGTTCAATTTCTTTTGTTGAAAAAAGGCTCTTCATTATTCCAAGCAAGAGGGACATGTTGTGAACAACTAATTTTTTTCGTATTTAAATTACCCATAGAATATAGATATTAAGGTCATTTCTCGTATTTACTTGTTTTTTGAATTTTTTTTATTGTCTTTCTATGTTAAAAATTGAATTGGCCCAAAGGACTAATCAATATTTATTGAATTGGGTTAATTTAAATCCAATTATGGCAGCCCAATCAATTTCAAACCCAGTCCAATAACTATGGCTCAGATTTAATCTCTACCATTCATAATTTATTGATCCAATGGCTCTCATTTGATCCTATCACAAATTCAAAGACTTCAAAAATCAGATTTTTGGCCCTAATATTTTTCTTAATCTTTCCTATCCCCCTTGTATTTCCATCCACCACCGCCACCACCGCCATCACCAACCGCCACCACCATTGCCGGCAGCCGCCCGCCTCCACCGTCACCAACAAATTACTCAAAAATTTTACCACTTCTTTCTTCCACCCTCCTCTACATAAATCCACAAACCATTTACTCTTTGTTCTAGCATAACTTCATAGATCTAAGAAAATTAAACACAAATCTTCACTTACTTTTGTTATTTATGGAGTTTCGGTCATCTCTATCCTATAACCCTTACATAAATGTGTAGAGCTCTCCATGAGCTATCTCTGGATATAAGTTTCATGTCAATACTTTGTCAAAAATGTTTTTGGTGAGTTTTTTTCAGCAACCTCAATTCACTCTAAAATCAATATCAATCTTTTCACCCTCTCACCCTCTATCAAAATATGCCACAATCACAACGTTTTCAACAACATAAGTCATTTTATTGTTGGATTATGTGATTTCTTGTTAGTTTTTTTTTTTAAGATTTAGCTTGCTAGTTTTGCTTGAATTTATTTTTTATTTTTATATTTTATTTATTTTATAGATTAGATGTTTGAATTTTACGTTTGTGGGCCGATTTAATTTTTAATTTTGGGTCTTAATGATTAGAATAAAATGAGTTCTACCTAATGGACATTAAAATTTTCAGATGGTCCATTTAGCTTTTATTCAATTAATGAATAAATGAAAATGGGACCCTCTAAGGGGCAATGTAGTCTATTTCGATTAATAATCTCTTGGAAGAAGAAGAAAAAAAGAAAAAAAAATCGTTGGTCATCTTTGGTGGTACATTGGGATGACAAAGGGCCTTGTGCATGCATTGACTCTTAAATTTTCATGAAAGAGGGGGTGCTTCATCTTCTCCACCTATTTAACACACTCTTCTTTCATTTGAAAAAAGAGAGCAGAAAAGAAGAGAGTACATGAAAGAGAAGGGTGCTTCATCTTCTCCACCTATTTAACACCCCCTTCATGATCTTCCTCAACTCTCTCTCAAGTTCAAAGAAGAAGAATTTTGGGTTTCCAAATCAAGTCTTCTTTTTCATCATTTCTTTTGGACTTTGATCCTCAAAATATGTAGGGTCTCATCAATGAGTTCCATCACCCATTGAGCCCCAAAGGTTTCACAATTCTCCAAGTTCAGTTTCATCAATTTGATTAGGTTTTCATTCAATTCCTCATGGGTTCTAATTGTTTTGATTCAAGAGTTTGATTTTGATCTTATTATGATGGTTTTGATTCAATTACATCCTTTCCAATTGATATCACATGAACCCATACATTGATCTTGATTTTTTACTATGAACTTTCAAAGGCATGAATTTATGAAGAAACTATGATATAGTATTAATTGAACTTAATTGTAAGATAATTATAAGATACCCCTTATAGAAGAGAAGTAAATTTAAGGCAGGTCACTACAAAAAAATTGATATGGGGAAACCAATACAGAGAAATGTAATGAATATTAAAATATGTAGGGACTCACATAACAATTATTAATAATATATTAACCCTAAGTTAGTAGTAAAAATAGAGGGCAACCATTTGTAAAATAATTAAGCAAGAATCAAGCAATCTTCACAAAATTAAAGTCTCATATTCTACTCCTACTCCTGCCTTCCTCTAAGGCCCATTCAGCTTTCTAATTTTATCAACACTCAATGTACCTCATAGTTTATTACCATGTACTAATGAGGATTGAGGCGTTTGAGAAAAAATGTGGTTGCTTGTGCACGTGTTTGTAGGAGTTGGAGAGAAATAATGAAAGAAACTGTCAAAGCACCTAAAATTTACGGAAAATTGGTGTTCCCATCTCCTTGAAGAAGGTTCGACTCTTGATTTTTATGCCTTTGCATTCTTGTTGTTTAGCTATGTGTTAGTTTGACTAAAGGTAGTTATCTACATTGGGGATGAACCATATAGTTGATGTTTATATCTTCTACAATTGTTTGTCAATAACTACCTTCAGTCAAACTAACACATAGAAAAACAACAAGAATGCAAAGACATAATAATCAAGAGTTGAACCTGCTTCAAGGAAATTGGAACATCAATTTTCCACAAATTTCAGGTACTTTGACAATTTCTTTCATTAATTTGTTCCAACTCCTCCAAACACCAGCATAAGCAACCACATTTTTTCTCAGACGTCAATCTGAGTCAGACGCCTCAATCCTCATTAGTACATGGTCAACAACTATGATGTACATTGAATGTTGATAAGGTCTTAGTGGAAGGCGGTAGTAGGAGTATAATATGATGCTTTTGTGAATATTGCTTGATTCTTGCTTAATTATTGTACAAAGGGTTGCCCTCTATTTATAGTACTAATTTGGGGTTAATATGTTATTAATAATTGTTATGTGAGTCCCTACATATTTTAATATTCATTACATTTCTCTGTATTGGCTGCCACATATCCATTTTGTTGTAGTGAACTGCCTTAAATTTACTTCTCTTCTATAATGGGTAATTTATAATTATCTTAAAATTAAGTTCAATTAATACTATATCATAGTTTCTTCATAAATTCATGTCTTTGAAAGTTCATAGTCAAAAATCACGATCAATGTATGGGTTCATGTGATATCAATTGGAAAGCATGTAATGGAATCAAAACCATCATAATAGGATCAAAATCAAACAATTGAATCAACACAATTAGAATCCATGGGAATTGAATGAAAACCTAATCAAATTGATGAAACTGAACTTGGAGAATTGTGAAACCTTAAGGGCTCAATGGGTGAATGGAACTCATTGATGAAACCCTACATACTTTGTGGATCAAAGCCCAAAATAAATGATGAAAAAGAAGACTTGATTTGGAAACCCAAGCTTCTTCTTCCTTTAACTTAAGAGAGAGTTGAGGAAGATGAATGTGGATGTGAATTGGGAATTTGAGTGAATGAGAAAGTTGGGGTAGTTTTATGGGTAGAAGGATAGTTATAGGACTTAGAAATAGGGGTAAAATGACAGTATAGGCATTTAATGCATAGTTAAACACCCAAATACACTTAAAAATAACTATTAGAGGGTTCCTACTCTTTGGACTTATGATCTGTGGAACTTCCTATGATTTGTATTGGTCAACCATAGAATCAACTTCAGAAATCCAAAATTCACGTTACTTTCCACGAGACCTTTCTACGGTCTATAGATGTCACGCCCCAAAATAGGGGGCAAAACTGACACTCGATAACCTATTCGATCGGGTTACCCAGTTAAACATACTAGTTAACTAAACCGTGAGACAAAAAGATTGGGCAGCACAACCTCTGAAAAGTGAAGTCTGGACCCTGAAGGTCATGACCTAAATGAGAATAAACCATACAAACAATGGTAGACAAGCAAAAAAATAAAAATGTACTAGCTAGCCCACAAGGCCACAACCGAAGACATACCTACTTACATACACATATATACATGCCAAGTCTATGGGCTGGAGATTGAAGTTTAGGAAAGAAAACCCAGATTATTCTATCCACTATAGCCTCTATGAGTGATATATGCACTATCGGGACAAGGCCCCGACTATACCCAAATTGAACAACAAAAGTAAACATCCTCTGATAGCCCTAGGATAAGATGGAGCTGACCAACTCATACCTGAACCCGAATCCTAGCGGGTGGGTCAATTAGAATCCCTGCCTGAACTTGGTCGCACGAAACAAAAAGTAGTGTCCCCAGGCAATGGGACGTCAGTACGAATAAAAATATACTGGTATGTAAAGTGGAAAGTAGAATCATAAATAGTTCCTGTAAAAGCGTAATAGAGATACCACCTAAAACTGAAACTCAAATAATCTCCATGGATGACATTTGACTTCCTACTATTTAAATATGCATGGTATGCTCATATAATCGGATGTCGTGAATACATATATATAGATGCAAATGCATGACATACCCAACCAAATGCTAGCAATGGTGGTGCTTCCCAGTAGCTAACCGACATCATATTCGCCAACCTGTGGCCATTGGTGTCTCATACGTATAAATATAGGCAATAGACCCCATACCTCCCGATTATAGCTCGGGAGTAGAATGCATAAAATATCATGTCATGGATTTATTATAATGCATATATGTTACCGTTGTCATGTTGTCAATCTTGGCATGTTTGTAGTCTTGTTCTCATAACCCAATAATCACTTTCGTATGACATGTAACCATCTCATGAAACCTCATATGTTCCTCCAAATAAGATTGAAAACTTGACTAGAATTTTAGAAAGATAACCTAACCTTGCAGATATTCATAACAATTTTAAGGTGATTTACTTAGTTCCTATACTTGGTTCCTAGATAATTTATAAGAGAAGTATTTCAAAATCAAGTGTTCTAGTAGTTTAAACATTTAAGTTATATTCGAGAGTTTTGAAGATCGTGAGTTACTTTAAAGATTTTTAAAAATAACTTTAGTGGGGAAAGAGGGTTGGTTACAAATAATAAGGGTCTCCCATGATATTTTAATTCACATCACCCAAAGAAAAATAAGAATTCATACATGCAGACATACAATCAAGGAAACCGATAAAATGACATGTAGATGTCAAATACTCTATTTATCTGAACCAGTGGAATATCAAAATAATAGAATCATGAAAATAATTTAGTTGAGATTCCAATGCCTTTCACAGAAGGTCTTTGTAGCAAGAGAATAGCAGAATATCACATTCGGTGTTTTAGGAATTTCCCAGGAGTGGTGCTTAAATGAAGGACGGAGCTTAGACTTAACATACCTTTCCAATGAACATTCGAATGCCCGTAGTTTCTTCACGGAAGTTGTTCCTTACGTCCTAATCTTTGCAAACACTATATATACACAGCTGGTCCACACCTATAAACAATTCATAATAGAGCATAAATTGGCAGATTTTTCATATGGCCCCAACTTGGCGAAACGTCTGTAGAACTTCATAATAACAATCATAAAAGAGTCCCCCGATGATTATCTGAGTAAACCAAGTGTAAACCTTGAAGAAACACCAATAATTACCAATTTATATCTTCAAAAATTAGCTCCAAACGCAGCTAATAGAAGGGGAAATCGATTGCCACGTGTAGAGATCACGTTTCTAGGCACGGGGTTTAATGGTAGAAATAGTCAAAAACTAACCTTCATCATGCGAGAACTCCATTAGAACCCTTTCTTCATCTTTATTTCTGGTTAGGGAGTGAAAAGAAATATTTTGATGGCTTAAAACATCGAGTAAGCCGACATATCATATTTTTGACCCGACCCGGATCGCGACCCGAATTCTACCCAGGCAGTCTGTAGTAAAACCCTCATAACTTTTTACTCCAATGTCGGTTGGATACGGGGTTTTGTGAGTTGAAAACTGGACTCGTACGCCTTCGAATTTGTAAGTCATGGGCCTTCTAACTCTGTATATATTGGGAGAAAACATCCAAGACATTTGACTCAAAATAAGAAAATATTATTAGAGAAACTTCGATAACTTTTGCCGACCTTAGTTTCGCTAATTTTCTTGAATTCAAAACTTAACATACGACCCTTGTGCTAATATAATACCTCATGACACACTATTCTTAGTATGTTAGACACTCATAGGCTTATCCCCAAGGTATGAGATAATTTAAACCTTTCAAACGGGCAAAGTTCTACACGAGCCATTTCTTTAATCCTAAACTTTGTTTGAGGGGTTCCTTTGACCAAAAAAATTAGTTTAGTTCCTTGAATTGCTACCCACTTGCAATCTTAATTTCTAATGTACGATACAAAGTCATACACACCTCATATAACCATGTCATACTACGCCACATATAATCTTACAATTGAACTCATCCATAAAAATCCAAGTTTATGTTTAAAATTTCACTAAGATTGGAACCTTCCTACGGAACCCACCTACGACTCGTCAACCTTCCTACGGTTCGTCCTGTTCATTCGTAGGTCAAACTTCAGCAACTTGAAATTCCAAAAAACTCATCTCCTAGTCTACGACTCCCTTTCTACGGCTGGTAGAACTTCCTACGATTGGTAGGTTGTACTTGTAGAACCAGCTTCAGAGCCAAAAATCTATAGCTTCCTTTTCCTTTTGACTTCCAACTTCCGGGGTGTTACAGTCATATTGTGGTATGTTAGATAAACATTATAGAAGATATTTATTAGATATGCAACTAATATTTATTTCATTATTATTATATTATATATTATATATTACTAAAAGTGGGAACAAAAAAAAGTTAGAAGTTAAAATAGCAAAATAACCTTATAAAGTTGAGTTACTAGAATAATATCATTAAGACAAGAAATAAATTATTTTTAATAAAATCTAAAATCTAAATTATTCATTTATAACAATGTACAAAACTGTTTCATGATAAATATTGGTAATAATCACTATAATAAATTAATAATGCAGTTACATCTCTTCTGCTGCTTTCCATTTTCATATTAGTGTTTGGTGTAGCTTTCTTACTCTTTTTTTTTGGCATAATTTCTCACTGACTTATTGGTTTTAGATTGGTTGTTTATTTTTGCAGGTTTATACACTTATATTATTTGTACTATTTTATTGTTCTTTATTTATTTATTATTTTTCTCCTTTATTTGCATTAAATATTCATTTTCATACCTCATATCTAATTATTTATTAAATTACTATTCTTAATATTTATAACTCTCATGTTTTTCATATACATAACCTCTAACTATTTTATTTAAAACGTTAAGATATCTTTTGATATTCCTCCATTTTTATCTATATAATTCATCTTTTTTGTTTCATGAGACCTTTATCCAAGGTCACCCTTTTCATTAAATAGTTGTAGTAGTGAAGCGCTTCTCACTATTGTATGTATTATTTGATTCATACTTTAGTTTGAACTCATGAAGAAGACTCAGCGATCTTGATTGGTTGTTGGATTAATATCAACAACAACTCAAAAAGTTATGTACTGATTCTATATATATATTTTTTTCATCTATATTGTTATTATTAAATTCATTAAAATGATATATATGTTGTTTTTTTTCTTCTTTGTTTACTTATGTTTCTCTATATTAAACTTATTTAATACACGTTTCTATTAAAAAATAAATTGTTGTAAGTTTTTTATTTGGACTTAAATTAGTCATTTGTGAATTCATTGGAAGTTTGCTAACAAATACTACTGTCACGTCCCGAGCCTACACCCCGAGCGGGACTGGCACTCGAGAACCAAGGCTGGCCCCAAGCGAACCCTTGGCCTGACTTACTTACTCAGCGGAAGACTTTTACTCAACAAAAATAAGTCTATGTAATAAACTAGAATGTTATAAAGGAGCATTCAACTAGCCAATAAGGCAAACTCAAGTCTCAAAACATAAGCCAATAACAAGGTAAAGACAAATGAACTAACTGATTGTCTATCTATGAAGCCTCTAAAACTGGGAGGGATGTCCGGACAAGACCCCTGATCATCCTAACAACTGAAAACTAATAAAGAAATGTAAATAGGGATCCTCCGGAAGAAAGGAGGCTCACCAACAACTCTAGAGCTCAACTAGAATCAACGATGCACTGGACGTTGATTCTTGTTACATGTATCTGCATCATGAAAAGATGCAGGCAAAATGGCATTAGTACATTGAATGTAAGAGCATGCGAGGGGAATACTAAAACAAGACATAAGCTTAAATGGAACTGAAAGAACAAACCTAGTCTCAACTGAACTGAACTCATTTCAATATAAAGCAATAATGTAAACGCAATATAAAGAAAAGCTTTTAAAACATGAGTATCAACTCTCTGTATTTAGAAATACAATATCAACTCTGAATGTATGCAAAGATACAATATGAACTCTGAAATGTATATAAAAATACAAAATACTGCTATAGGAGTTTCTCTAACTGACAACCATCACTTAAGAACTATTATGATGATACAGCCTTTTGCCTCACGCTGCCAGAGCCTTCATATACCTTGCCGATGGTATAGAACCTGACTACTAAGTGGATCCACTAGTCTATGCTAAAAAGCACTAAGGAATCATCTAAAAAGTATGACCCTTTTCTACCCATGGTGGCTACATGGTTTATGGGGGCTGGGAGTTGTCTGAACTCTCCCTCATATCGGTGCTCAATACAACTTCCAAAATATAATGCTAGCTCTTATGTTTAAAAACATACTTCCTTCTATGGTTTGAGATAATTGCTCAAAATTTAGCTGAAAGGCTCCTTTTGGAAATCAAAGTTTCCTCTCTTGCTTAATTGTAAAAGCATTTACTCTTTAATGAAAACTAGCTCAAAAGTTCGTTTGGAAATCAAAGTTTCCTTTCTTGTTTAAATATGAAAACATTTTACTCTTTGGGAATACATAGTCCCGATATACTCTTTTGAAAAAATGAACTTCAATCTTTACTCTTTACTTAACTCAAAACTTAAGTCTTAAAACAAAGTTAAAACATTTGTAAAATACTTTTAGAAAACTGTATGAACTCATCTTGACTTGACTCTTAACTTTCCTTGAATTTGAATTTATGGATTCAAGGATTGTGATTTGTGATAGGAAAGATCTCATGATGTTTAGGAGTGTTTTTAGATAGTTAAACATGAGAAAAGATCAAGAAATCACTGTCTGGAAGCAAGTTCGCGATGCGGAGATGCATTTAATTATTAGGTCGCGAAATAGTTTTTGAGGCAGAACGGTCCGTGACCACTCCGTGACGCAGAGAAAATTTTGTCAATCCTGAGGAACAGGTCCGCGACGCGGACTTGGTACCCAGATTTGCCTGACTTGTTCCTTCTTCGTTTCCTAAACCCAATTTGCCTAAGTTCGATTCTTTTTTTCAATTCCTCTTAAGATTCAGATACTCAACATATGTACAAAAGAATCTAATCAAACACAACTCTAAAATCGACTTTAAACTCTCAAGAACTCCTCAATCTCATCCCAAATTCAAGAACGAAAGCAATTCAAGAATACAACTCAAGAACATCAAAGTCTCAATCTTTTAGGACGAAAATCATACTGAAATAAACATGTTTGGCACGTGGGTGAACGAACCGAACGCTATGTGAACTCACATATCTCGTAGGGGTCACCCCTTGACGAAATCCAAAAGCAATTCTTCAAGAACTTGGCGATTTCCTTGCTTCTCCTTCTCTTTTCTCCTCTTCTTTTCTCTTCTCTTAAAACCCTAACTTATTTTCAATACCGTAAACTGAATCACATCAGTTGAGACCCCAACTTAATTACCAAAAATGAATTTAATTAATTGGGTAGTGAAAAGTCCATAATACCCTTCTAAAATCCGGTTTTGACATTCCTTATCTAAACAACCCCACTTCAAATGGCTATATCTCACTCATTCGAACTCGAAACTAATCAAAATTGGCGGCGTTGCAAAGATAATTGAAAGATCATTCGTATGGTATCTTGTAGCATGCCTAAACAATCATGAGCTATGAGTTATGGTCGTTTGAAGTTGACTCAAAACTCATTCTTATCTTAACTTTGTCAAATTTCAAGATTTTTTGTTCTTTCCAAAAATGAGTCTTTCTAATTCAAGCTCTTTCTAGTTATGGGGTGTTACAATATCTCCCCTTTGGGAACATTCGTCCTCGAATGAGATCAATCTTAGGACATTCAGTTCAAATACCTAACAAGCAAAATGCAAATACAACATGCCACTTTAAAATAAAATGCCAAGAAAGGATTTGTACCTTAATTTGGAACTTCTCCAAATTCGAAGAGATATGGGTATTTCTTCTTCATATCCTCCTCAGATTCCCAAGTGGCTTCCTCAACAAATTGATTCCTCCACAGAACTTTGACTGATGCTTCTTCATTGGTCCTCAACTTACGAACATGGCGATCTGGAATCTGAACAGTAATCTCCCTATATGATAATCTATCCTAGATACCAATATCTTCAGTAGGTATGATAAGTGAAGGATCGACATGCACTTCTTTAACATGGAGATGTAAAATACCATATGAACCACTGCTAACTCTTGTGGTAGCTCCAACTCATAAGCTATATTGCCAATCCTCTTGGATATTCTGTAAGGACCAATATACCAGGGACTAAGCTTCCACTTCTTACCAAACCTCATAACACCCTTTATGGGTGTAAATTTAAAGTAGACCCAAATCTACTTCAAACTCTAAGTCCCTTCTCCTAACATCTATATAGGATTTCTGACGACTCTACGCTGTTTTCAACCTCTATTGAATAACTTTCACCTTCTCCATAGCTTGATGAACTAAGTCTGGTCCTATCAACCCAGTTTCACCCACATCAAACCATCTAATAGGAGATCTGCATCTTCTCCCATAAAGAACTTCATAAGGAGCCATTTGGATGCTAGAGTGGTAACTATTGTTGTAAGCGAACTCAATGAGAAGTAGGTGATCATCCCAATCACCCTTGAAATCAAACACACAGGCCCTTAATATATCTTTTAAAGTTTTTATAGTGCGTTCTTCTTGACCATCTGTCTGCGGATGGAAAGCAGTACTCAAGTTCACCTCTAAACCCAAGCCTTTCTGAAAAGATTTCCAGAATTATGCAGTAAATTGCGTACCTCTGTCTGAAATAATCGAAACTGGCACCCCATGAAGTCTAACTACTTCTTGAAGATACAACTTGGCATGGTCCTCTGCTGAATGGGTAGTCTTTACTTGCAAAAACTGGGTTGACTTTGTCATTCTATCGATAATCACCCAAATAGAATCATGTTGCCTACGAGACCGTGGCAACTCAGTAATAAAATCCATATTGATCATCTCTCACTTCCATTCCGAAAGTTCTATATTCTGAGCCATACCACCGGGCCTCCGGTGCTCTACTTTAACTTGTTGGCAATTTAGACACTTAGCAACAAACTCTGCAATGCCCTTCTTCATACTATTCCACCAATACACTTTTCTCAAGTCACCATACATCTTTGTGGAACCCGAATGAATTGAATATCTATGAGCTTCTTCCATAATCCTCTCTTGGATTTCAGCCACCCTAGGTACACACAATCTACCTTGATACCTCAATACACCATCTCCCTCTTGTTCAAATGCCATTATTTTTTGCTTATTAACATTTGCCTTCAATTCAAGAAAAATAGGATCTTCATCTTGCTTCTCTTTCACTTCTGATACTAATGGTAATTCATCCCCATTCATCACCACTACTCCTCCTTCTGTGGAATCCATTAATCGAACTCCTAATCGTACAAGTCTGTGCATTTCTTTGGCTAACTCTTTCTTATCTTTCTCAAAGTTGGCGGTACTACCTATAGACAATCTTCACAAAGCATCAGCAACAACATTAGCCTTACCTGGGTGATATAGAATACTCCTTTCATAATCCTTGAGTAACTCTAACCACCTCATCTGTCTGAGATTAAGCTCTTTCTGACTAAACACATGCCAAAGACTCTTATGATCGGTGAACACCACACAAATAATGACGCCATATTTTCAAAGCAAATATTACGGCAGCCAACACTAAGTCGTGGGTTGGGTAGTTCCTCTCGTGAACTTTTAACTAATTGAGGCATAAGCTATAACTTTGTCATTCTGCATTAACACAAAACCCAAACCAACTCTGGACGCATCACAATATACAACAAAGCCTTGCGTTTCTTTTGGTAAGGTCATTACTGGGGCAGTAGTCAACCTCTTTTTCAATTCCTGAAAGCTTTTCTCACAAGCTTCAGACCATTGAAACTTCACTTTTTCTGAGTTATCTTGGTCAAAGGGGATGAAATAGATGAGATCCCCTCGACGAACCTTCTATAATACCCAACCAACCCTAATAAACTCCTAATATCTGTTGGAGATGTAGGTCTAGGCCAATTCTGCACTACCTCTATTTTATGAGTGTCAACTCCAATTCCATCATTGGAAACAATGTGGCCTAAGAATGCCACAGACACAAGCCAAAATTCACATTTAGAGAACTTAGCATATAACTCCCTATCCTGTAGAGTTTGGAGAACTACTCTAAGATGACTAGCATGATCTTCCTTATTCCTCAAATAGATTAGTATCTCATCAATGAATACAATAACAAACATATCTAAATAAGGTTTGAATACTCTATTCATAAGGTCCATGAACATTACAGGTGCATTAGTTAAACCGAACGACATGACCAGAAAATCATAGTGATCATAACGGGTCCTGAATGTTGTCTTCGGGATATCACATTCCCTTACTTTCAAGTGATGGTAGCCTGATCTGAGGTCTATCTTAAAAAATAAGAAGCACCCTGAAGATGATCGAAAAGATCATCAATTCTCGGAAGAGGATACTTATTCTTAATGGTAACCTTGTTCAACTGACGGTAATCTATACACATACTAAGGGAACGATCTTTCTTTCTCATAAACAAGACTGGAGCACCCCAAGGTGAGACACTTGGTTGAATGAAACCTTTCTCTAGGAGATCTTTCAACTGCTCTTTTAACTCTTTCAACTCTGCTAGTGCCACTCTATATGGAGAAATAGATATAGGATGAGTATCTGGAAGAAGGTCTATACCAAAGTCTATTTCTCTCTCAGGAGGGACTCCGGAAAAATCATATCGAAAGACTTCTGGAAACTCTTTTACTACTGAAACTGACTGAATATGAGGTATCTCAATGATACGCTCAAATTACACCTCCCTACAGAAGTATAAGCGATCGTTATCAAGTAAATAACCCAACTTGTAGGTTGGGGTCGATCCCATGAGGAAAATGGTTTAGACTTTACTTTAACCAACAATTATATTCAATTAGCCAAAGTACTTCCAGTAACAAGTAATAAAAAGGGGGGAATTTGTAAAACAAATTGTAAGAATACAGTAAGTAAGTAGGAAACAAAAGTCAATTTCGGTTGTTATCAAGATGAGAAAATTAACTAGGGTATACGTGTTCACCACAAGCTCATAACTCAGTAATCCTAATAACAACAACCCTTTTCTAGTGAATTACATGCAAAGTGATAAGTTAGGTATCTCTAAATCCTTGGTCCGGCATCTAGAGAATTTCACCCCGCACCTTGGTCCGGCTACGTGTGTATAATTTACTAACCCTTACCTTTACCTCATATTAGACATCAAGAATGGCATCAACGTCGGTCCGGAGACTGGCTAATTCAGCCTGCAAAACAGATAGATCTATGGCCGGGGTTGATCTCTCGAGGACGCGCAATTCAAAGGCATCAAGACGCTTATTAACATCCTGTACCTTCCGATCCAACATCCCCTCCATCCTTCGCTCCATTCTAGACTCGGACTCGGCTATCGACTTTTTCATCCAAGGCTGGATGTGATGCAGCAGTATGGCCATCTGAGCCTCTGGCCAATGGGACAATAGTAGCTCCTAACTGTGGTGTGGACCGGGAAGAGCTAAGAGCCATACTAGCTGCCTGAAAAGTGGAGACCGGGACAATATTGGTGTGATCTGCTATACTGGGGTCACCGCCCTGTGCCTGCCCCACTGTGTCTGCAAGAACGGCACCCAAGGGAGGTACCTCAACCTGGGGCTCTCTGCGAGGCGCCGCCACATTAGCCTCATCTTGAATGAGGCCTATGTCCAATGCCCCAGTATGGTGGACTAACCTGTCACAATGCCAGATCGGCACTCCAGAGTCCCTGCACAATTGAAAAATTAGACATGGGAAGGGGTAAGTAGTGGAGGTCCTGAATGCCCTCTCGTGAATTTCTTCCAGTAGCATGCGGGCAAAGTCAATCTCCACTCCTGCTACCAATGCCGCAACCATGACTGCTCTGTCCCAAGTGACTTGATTGTCAGCTTTTGTAGGCGACACTCTGTTACATACCAGCAGCCAGAAAAACTTGGCCATAAAATATAATGTGGCCTTCCGGATGCCCAACCGTGGAGCAGCGAGACATTCCGCACGCTCGCCATCTGTAGCAATGTACCTGGCCAACTATAGTAGAACAGCCTCTCGCTGCTCAGCGTTCCTCTGGAAAGCGCCACTCCTCACAATGTCCTATCTGTAATCAAACTCTACAGTGTTGACAGACCAAGAGTGACCCGTGGTGGGTCCATAGAGAAAACGTCTGATCGTGGCAGGTGATATTTCCACCGGACAACCTAGAACTAACGTGGAAGTGAGAGGATCTTGAGCTAGGAGCTTTGACCGCTTGGAAATTGAACCGCGGAGAGTGGTAGCATAGGAAGCATAGAATTCCCGCACAATCTCCTCGCTATACGTCCCTGGGTCTCGAGACATCCAGTCACACTTGTGAAGGTTGAACAACCGGTGAATGTCCAGAACAGTGTGCAAGCTCCCCGTGAGGACTCTGCGCTCCTCTGTAATTAGTCGGGCCATCTTCTGTTTGTCGTTTACCATCTTGGCATTTCAATAAATTTTCCATTGGCCTTCTACACACCACCTATTTCGCTCGCCGGCTACCGGAGTGGGGTCATAATTCCGTGGTGTAGGTATGGACTCCGAGCTACTTGCCTCATCAGACGAGGCTGCTTGGTCATTCTCACCTGATCATGTGGCTGATTTAGCACTGGACCCTGCAGCATGGGCAGACTCGGATCCTGAAAGATGGGCAGACTCGGAGACTGAAGCATGGGCAGACTCAGATCCGGACATAGACCCCTCCTCTGAACTGGAAGCAGCCCCAGTTAATGATCCGATCAATATGTGCTCCTCATCAAACTGGGAGACAGTGACTACGTCGGGAAACACCTTCTGGGGGGTGCCTCTGGTGACACGGGGTGTAGTGGGAGAATTTCGTGTGTTGGGAGGAACGTATGCTGGATCAGTTTTCGTGTCCATGTCCTCATCGATTAACCTGAAGCAAGGAGCAACAGATCTTGAGTTGCCCTATTTTGAGTAGGTTATTAGCTTCTTGGGTGCCATCATACCTGTTGACGCAATATTAGTGCCAAAACTAAGCATACACAAACAAAAAAAAAAATTAAAAATTGTTAACGACCCTCAACTAAGTCCAAAGAAGATTTCAAACAGATGCTACTGTGGTCATCCATGGAGGAGACCTACAGTCCGTAAACTGATCTACGGTCCGTGGATCTCTTTCGTGGATCAGGGGGCCATCAATATAGGTCGCAGATGGAAACCCCGGATGTGCAGAACGGTCCGTAGATGGATCTACGGACCGTATTCCACATCCGTGGTTTCACACTTGGTGAAATTTTTCATGTGCATCCATTCACGAACCTCATCTACGGTCCGTAGATGGATCCACCGTCCGTAGACGGGGTATCATGGATGCCATCTGTACCAGGTATCAGCCAATTTTTTTTATCTAGGATCATACATTTTTGGCCTTATTTTTCAACATTAACGAAACCTCATCATGCATTTCAACATTCAATTATACTAGTTCTTCATTCTTAGGGTTCCGTATGATCATTTTACCAAATAGTTTAGACAATATTTGGAACCCTAAGTCGAAACTTACACGTAGACTTACAATCACATACAATAATGCTACACAATCACTATCTATCGTTCCAAGGGCAGTGTAATTTTTAAGTTTATCATGTAATTTCATCTAACAATTACCCAAGGTTAAGACCTAAGTCCCGACTTTCTATATTCAATCTATGAATCGAAATTCAAAGTGAGGGGAAAGTTTATTACCTTACAAGCAACGAGGAGTGGGGTGATTGTGTGACGACACTAAGCTTAGCAAGACCAAGGAGTCACCTCTTCGTTACTAACCAAACACCGGACCCTTTTTGTGGACTATTGAATGAGTTGTATTTGAAATGAAAGGGAAGTTGGGGAATTATGGAAGGGATGATATTATGGGGGAGTTATGGAGTGATTTAGGGAGGTTATGGGATGGTAGAAACGGTTTTGGGAGTAATGGAGGGAAGAGGAATGGTTTAAAACAAATGGGGGTTTTTAAATAAGGGGGTCCGGGTCGAGTCAGATAGCCTGAGGGTTTGGACTCACGAGACCCCATCTACGGTCCGTGAGTCTATCTACGGTCCGTAGATCACTCTTAAACTTGGAAAAATTTAGAAGCTTACCTGGGGTCTACGGACACCATCCACGGTCCGTGAATTAAACGACGGACCGTCGATGAGGTCTGTAGACCTCTGCACCAGACCATTTTCTGCAGATTTGTCGTGGTGTACCTGCACATGTAGAAACCAATAGGCTATTATTTTTACATTTTCTGGACACTTTTTAGAGACGAACCCTATTCTAATTATAGCCAACACTAGTACAAACCCAAAACAAATATCAAATTTGATACAGGGAAGAAATCAAACAAAGAAAACTACTAGAGAAAACTATATCCTATCGTTGGCTAGATTGTACATCTTAGGTTGCCTCCCAAGCAGCGCTTGATTTAACGTCGCGGCACGACGCAAGCCTTTTGATTACTCAGACTTCATCAAGATGATAGGCCTCAATCACTTCTTGCACAGTTTCAACATTTCCCAGATAGATCTTGATCCTTTGCTCGTTTACCATGAACCTTGTTCCATCCCTATTTTCAAGCTCAACCGCTTCATGAGGGAGCACTTTTCTGAGCAAAAATGGCCCGGTCCATTTGGACTTGAGTTTGCCTGGAAACAGGCGCAACCTAGAGTTGAATAGAAGCACAAGATCACCAAAAACAAATTCTCGCTTTTCAATTCTTTGATCATGATATCTCTTCATCTTTTCTTTGTACAAGGCTGAACTTTCATAAGCTTTTAGGCGAAACTCATCAAGCATATTCAAGTCATTTATCCTTTGATTAGATGCGGCTCCCCAATCCAAATTTAACTTCTTCATTGCCCACATAGCCTTATGCTCTAGCTCTATTGGTAAATGACAAGACTTCCCATATACAAGTTGGTAAGGAGACATACCTATGGGGGTCTTCTATGCAGTGCGATATGCCCATAGAGCATCATCAAGCTTCCTTGACCAATCCGTTCTATTGGCATTCACAGTCTTCGCCAATATCTGTTTGATCTCTCTGTTGGATACTTCAACTTGACCGCTAGTCTGTGGATGGTACGGAGTGGCTACATTGTGACAGACACCATATTTCTCAAGTAGTACCTTGAACAACTTATTACAAAAGTGAGAACCTCCATCGCTAATAATAGCCCTCGGTGTACCAAATCTGGAGAAGATATTCTTTTTCAAAAATGTGGTGACACTTTTACCTTCATTGTTGGAGAGCGCAACTGCTTCCACCCACTTCGATACATAATCAACCGCAACAAGAATATACTTCATCCCATATGAAC
>JAJOOF010000873.1:0-38658 GCA_029582545.1 Solanum lignicaule
AATGTTTTCTTGGTAAAGAAAGTTTTAAATTCCTTATGGTTTTAGTGTCTATGCGATGAATGAATGCTAAGAGGCTTGTATTAGACCTCTTCGAGGTCGAGTACGCCGGTTACGACTAGGGGGTGTTCCCGGGTCGTGACATCTATATACAGCAAGATATACCTGACCAAGCCATCTGGAAACTCAACAGCGACGGAAAGTTTACATGTTCTTCTGCGTGGAATGAGATCAGGGAGAAGAAGAACAAAACGATGTTCAATACATTCATTTGGCACAAGAGTATTCCTTTTAAAACTTCTTTTCTTTTGTGGAGAACTTTACGTGGTAAACTTCCTACTAACGAAAAACTGACCAGCTTTGGCAATGAGCCTGCAAATTGTTTTTGTTGTAGTTACAGGACAAGGCTGGACACTATAGAACACATCTTCAATAATGGACACCTTGCTACCTACGTGTGGAAGAGCTTTGCTGCTGCTGCTGGAATTGTAACTGATCACAGATCCTTAATTCAGCTCATCTTGCAATGGTGGTCAGCTAAGTACAACAATGAAGCACACAAGCTATTACTACAAGCTACACCAATATTCATTTGTTGGAATCTTTGGAAGAATCGCTGTGCTAGCAAATATGGAGGCAAATCGTCCAATATTAGCAGAGTCAAATATGCAATTTACAAGGACAACTACAAACTAATGTGCACACTTTTCCCCCAAATAAAATGGCCTTCAAACTGGAAGGAGCTGTTTCTGTTGGGCGAAAACTGTCTTCATGACACCAAAGTGATTCTCGTCAAATGGATAAAACCTCCAGCTCAATGGGTCAAAATCAATACAGACGGCAGTGCACGGAGCAACACTGGCAAAATTGGAGCAGGTGGTATCTTAAGGGATCAAGAAGGAGAAATGTTATAAGCATTTGCTACACCTCTGGGGGAAGGCACTAACAACCAAGCTGAAATAGGGGTAGCCATATTTGGCATGACATGGGTTCTTAAACTAGGCTACAAGAGTGTTTTTTTGGAGGTGGATTCGCAACTACTAGTGGACTGGATCACGCTGAAAATCAGGCCTCCATGGACCATTATCACACAACTACAGCAGCTCCAAGAACTCATCAGACAAACCCAAAATTTTAGATGCACACACACATACAGGGAAGCCAACTATGTGGCTAATGCTCTATCTAAGCAAAGCCACAAAATGACAAGTCCCCAAATATATTGCAACAGTTAACAACTACCACAAGAAGCAAGAGCATATTATCAATTAGACATGATCGAGATGGTCAATTTCAGAAGAAGGAAAATCAAGCGAATCAAAGAACCACCTTGAGGTGATTCTTATCTTTTCATCTTAGCTATGGTTAAAAGCATAGCTACTTAGAATAGATATAGGTTATTTTGATATTGTAAGGGGAGAGTCTCCCTTATTTAAAATTCCTAGATACTTTGTAAAGAGAAGAGTCCTCTCTTAGGTGCCTAGTATCTTGGTTTATCTCTCTTTGTAAGGGGAAGAGTTGACTAACCCTAGGTAGGTCGACTCTGAACCACCATAGGATCGGAGGTCAGGTTTATGCCCCCCTCTATGTATTTTAGTTTCTTTTATTTAATGCTAAGGCCTGGGGGTGTTGCTCAGCCCCTACCCCCCTAAGGGTATTAAAATAAAAAAACAAAAAAAAAAAAACCCTAAACCCTAATCCTAAACCATTAATCCTAAAGCCAAAACCTAAACCTTAAACCCTAAACCCTAAACCCTAAATTCTAAACTCTAAACCCTAAACACTTAACTCTAAACCCTCAACCCTCAACCCCAAAACCCAAAACCCTAGACCCTCGACTCTAAACCCTATACCCTAAACCCTAAACCTAAAACCCTAGATCCTAGACCCTAATCCCTAAGCCCTAATCCCTAAGCCCTAAACCTTAAACTCTAAACTTGGAACCCTTAACCCTAAACCCACAACCCTAAACCTTAAACCATAAACTTTGAACTCTAAATCTAAAACCATACACTTAAACCCTAAACCCTAGACTCTAAATGCTAAACCCTAACCCCTAAATCCTAAAGCCTAAACCCTAAACCTAAAACCTTAAATGCTACACCTTAATACCAAAACACTTAACCCTAAACACTAAACCCTAAACATGGATTCCTAAACCCTAAATTATAAACCCTAAACCCTAAACCTTAAATCATAAATCCTAAACCTTAAACACTAAATATTAACCCTAAACCCTAAACCCTAAACCCAAGACCCTAGACCCTGAACCCTAAACCCAAGATCCTAGACCCTAAACCCTTAATGCTAAACCCTAAACCCTAAACCATAAACTTTAAAACCCTAAACCCTAAGCCCTAAGCCCTATGCCCTAAGCCCTAAACCTAAACCATTAATCCTAAACCTTAAACCCTCAACCCTAAACCCTAAATTCTAAACTATAAACCCTACACCCTAAACCCTAAACCATAAACCCTAAACCCTAAACAATAACTTCGAACCCTAAACTCTAAACCCTAAACCCTAAACCCTAATCATAAACCATTAATCCTAAATCCTAAACCTAAACCCTAAACTCCAAGCCCAAAACCTTAAACCCTAAACTCTAAACCCTAAACCCTAAACCCTAAACCCTAAACCCTAAACCCTAAACCCCAATCCCTAAACCCTAAACCCTAAACCTTAAACTCTAAACTTGGAACCCTATACCTTAAACCCAAAACCCTAAACCTTAAACCATAAACTTTGAACCCTAAAGCCTAAACTCTAAACATAAATCCTAAAGCCTAAACACAAAACCCAAAACCCTAAACCCTAAACTGTAAACCCTAATCCCTTAATCCTAAACCCCAAACCCTAAATCAAAAACCATAAGCTTCGAACCCTAAACTCTAACAGTAACCCTAAATCATTCATCCTAAAACCTAAACCAAAATAATTATTCCTAAACCCTAAACTATAAAACCTAAACCCATAATCATAAACTCTAAACCCTAAAGCTTAAACTCTAAACCCTAAACCTAAACACTAAACCCTAAATACTAAACTCTAAACCCTATACTCTACCTAAACCCTAAGCACTAAACCCCAACCCTAAACCTTAAACCTTAAACCCTGAATGCAAAACACTAAACCCTAAACCCTAACCCTTAAATCTTAAAATCTAAACCATAAATCCTAAACCTTAAACCCTAAACCTTAAACTATAAACAATAAACTTAGAACCCTAATACCTAAATCCAAAACCCTAAACCCTAAACTCTAAACCCTAGACCCTTAACCATAACCCTAAAGCAGTAACCCTAAACCTAAACCTAAACCCTAAACCCTAAACCCAAACCCTAAACAATTCATCCAAAACCCTAAACGTAAACCCTATACCATAACTTTGAACCCTAAACCCTAAACCTTGAACCCTAACCCTAAACCGTTCATCTTAAATCATAAATGTAAACCCTAAACTCTAAACCCTAAACCCAACTCGAGACCCTAAACCCTAAACATTAAACCCTAAATCCTAAATCATAAACTCTAAACTCTAAATACTAAACATGGAACCCTAAACCCTAAACCCTAAACCATAAACTTTGAACCCTAAATCCTAAACCCAAAACCCTAAACACTAAACCTAAACCATTCATCCTAAACCCTAAACCTTAACCCTAACTCTAAAACTTTAAACCCTAAACTCAAAAACCCTAAACCCTAAAACCTAAGCCCTAAGCCCAAAACTTCAAACCCTAAGCCCTAAACCCTATACCCTAACCCTTAAACCCTAAAACATAAACCCTAAAAGGTACACCCGAATCGCAAAACCCTAAACCCTAAACCCTAAATCCTAAATGCTAAACTCTAAACCCTAAACCTTCAAACCTAAACCCTAAACCTAAAACCCTAAACACTAAACCTTAAACCTTAAACTATAAACACTAAACCTTAAACCCTAATTCCTAAACCCTAAACCCTAAACCTTAAACCCTAAACCCTAATTCATAAATCCTTAACTCTAATTTCAAAACTTGGAACCCCAAACCGTAAACCCTAAACCCTAACCTAAACCTAGACCCTAATCCCTAATCCCTAAACATTAAACCTTAAACCCTAAATGCTAAACTTGGAACCCTAACTCGTAAATCCTAAACAATAAACTCGAAACCCGAAACAAAAAATCCTTAACCCTAAACCATTAATCCTATACCCTAAACCTAAACCATAAACACTAAATACTAAACTCTAAACCCTAAATCCTAAACCCTAAACCCTAAAATCAAAACCCTAAACTATAAACCCTATGCCCTAAATGCTACACCACTCTAAACCTTAAACCCTATACCCTAAACCCTAAACCCTAAACCCTCAACCTAAAACCCTAAACATAAAAGCTAAACCCTAAACTCTAAACACTAAACCCTAATACCTAAACCCTAATTTCTAAACCCTAAACCCTATACCCTAAACCCTAAATCCATCCCTTCTCATTTCATGAATTTTTTCTCTCTCTAAAATTTTCTCTCTCTAGAATTCTTCAAGAATTCTTTAAGGAATTAGCTATCTCGGCTAATTAATTCACGATTTCAACAACAATAGTATGGCTGGTGTGCCGACAGATGATATATTGAGGCCACCGAATTCTGCTACAGTGATGAATACCCATGATATACATACAACCATACAAGAATCAACCTCAGACTCATCCTACAATCCTCACAGGTGAGAGAAGAGGTGATCCACACTGCTCTAGCAGAAAAGAAGTTGGACAGAACTCGTACTAATGTTTCTATGAAGGATTTGAGTCAGTTTCACGATACAAGGATTGAAGACAAGATATTCCCCTCCCAAGAGCGACAAGAGACTAAAAAATCACATGATTTCACCATCCCATATGCGAGAAATTTGCAGGCGACAGCGGCGAAAAACGTGGGCGAGTCGTCCCAAAGGCGCCATCAAAATTGAAGTACTGATGAGGTGATTCGAGCAGAATTAGTTACTGGAGTTTGTACCACTGGTCGTGGAGGACATCCCACCGAAGTTTCAAGCACTTTCCATGGTGGAATCACCGGCAGAGATAATTCTGGTGAATCTACAGGAGTTTCGGTAAATTTGCCACAAAATGAAGATATGCAGAGTTTATCACAAACACAAAATCCATATTGGGCAGGAATAGAAAAGGTTCAAGAGTTGGGTCAATTTAGTTCTTCTCATTTAAACGATTTCGTGAAGAAATAGGGCAAGGAAACATGTACGATTCCAATTGATAATTCTCGTTCAAGTGTGATTCTTGCATATAATTATGGTAGTGAGTTACATAGAATTTAGAATCATCCTTCGAAAGTGTGGGTTGCTAAAGAACAAGAACATCCTACTGCTATAAGGCAGGGTCAAGGTAATCAAGGTAGGGATTATAATCGCACGGATCAACAACAGGATTATCACTCTAATTTTCTTAGAATTTCTAGAAATTTTGATCGACATGTGCCTAAATCTAATACTAATATTGCTAGAATTGATCGTTCTCAATTTCAACCTCCCAATTCTTCTAAAACTGATCTAGTAGTTGAGCTTGCTCTTTACACAGTAGTGCAGACCTATGCTGATCGACTTAGAAATAATCAGGCCAAAAGTGATGTTAGCATTAATTACATTGACAGCCCCAGAAATTACTACTAAACAAGGTTTACCTGCTATTCTGTATGTTAAAGAACAGATCATTAAAGATTTGGCTGCTGCTTGTAAGTATACTTTCATTGGGAAGTTTAGCACCACAATGCCTAAAGTGGATCTTATTAGGAATAATTTCATCTTACAGACTCAATTATCTGGTGGAGTTAAGATTGCACATTTTAATTCTCGTCATGTCTATATTGATCTTGATAATGAGCTTGATTATAATATGGTATGGACTATACAAAGGATGACTATCTCTGGCAAAGTTATGAGAATTCAAGTATGGACTCCTAGTTTTAAGCTTGCTGAAGAAACTTCTTAGTCCCTATATGGATCTCTTTACCGGAATTGCCTTGGCATTGTTGTAATAAAGATTTTGTGACAGGGATGCTTTCACCTATAGGAAAAGTGTTATACTTAGATTCTGCTTCTATTAAAAAGACTAGGGGTAGTCAAGCTAGGGTGAAGGTTCAAGTGGATCTCAATCAAAAAAGACCTCCTTATATTTTGATGGGTTATATCGGGGAGGATATCACAAATGGGAGATGGCAGAAAATTGAATATGATAATATTCCTGATTAATGTTTCTATTGTAAGCATCAAGGGAATGTGGAAAATGATTGTACCATTAGACAAAGGGATGAAGTGAAAAAGAAAAAGGAAATAGACAATGTGATAAACAAGAATAATAAACATATGGATAACAATCAACAACAACCTAAAGGTTACAAAGACTCTGGTCCAAAAGATGATACTACCAAACTTTATAATCAAGAAAGGGATCAATGTCAAAAGAAGGGGCAGCAAGAGGATCAGTGGCAAACACAAAGGAAGAGGAATAATAATCAGCAGCGGGTAACAAGGGGCAACACCAAACATCCAGATCAATCCACCAAGCATGCAGGTATAATTGCTACTCCTACACAAAATACATATATTAATCTTGAGGTGCAGGAGTAACCATCTCCTTTAGAAGAACTGGACATACACAATAGCAGCAAGTAGGATAGCAGGCTTCAGCCAGTATCAAATCAACGGCAGGAACAAGGTGAGCAAATAAGACATGTAACAAAAAACAATGATAACATTTTAGGAAAACAAGTGATTAAAGGGCAAGCTGTTACAGGTATTGACTCAATGCTCCCATCCCATAAACCCCTTGAAATTGGTATTGTTGTTGAGGAAACTGTTGGAGGTATGGATGGGAGGGAACAGAAGACACAAACTAACATGCAGGAAGAGGTGTCCAAAAGGGAGGGGGGGAACTACATCATGCTAGACATGAGTAAGTGGATTTTGACCATAGTGGAGACTCTAGAGCCCCTGCTACCCCAATCAGAAATCAACAGAATCCTGGAACACAAGAGATTATAGATACTTGTCAAAAACACAGTAGATTCAATAAAAAATATGGGGAAAGGTTGAGTAAAAAGAGAAGGGAGGCTATAAAAAAGAGAATGCAGAAGAATACTGACCAGGATCCTGATGTAATATATACTGGTGAAAATATTAAGGATCAGGCTCTCCAACTGGGCAAGCTGCTCCCTGATGATTATGGGGCACTTAACTCTGAAGATGGGGTGGATCCTGATAATCAATCTATGGATGAATTAGAAGAGGATGAAGATGACGCCATGAAGCAGATAGGTCAAGTCTTTGGCTCCAATATCCAGGATAAATGTTCTGATGTTCAAAAAGTGACAGAAGAACAAGGTTTATCCCCAAGGAGCAGTAAACAAACTAGACACAACCCTCATCAGTCTATTACCAGCATCTCTGACACCTCTAGCAGGTGCATGACTAGGTCCAAATCAAAAGGTTATTATTCTTAAGGCCATCTGTTGGAATTCTAGGAGTATCAACACCAGAGGATCATTGGAAAGGCTAAAAAATCTCAAGAAACTTCATCACCTGTCTCTTACTGCTATCTTAGAACCATTTGCAGATCAGTCTATTATTGACATTGTAAGAATTTAACTTCAAATGGATCATGCAGTCAGTAATTCTAATGGGAAAATTTGGTTGTTTTGGTCTAATGAGGTAACCAGTGACATTCTTGAAAAACATGAACAACACATCACAGTAACCCTTCAGCACACTGATCACCCTGATAAATTCATGATATCCTTTATTTATGCTAAATGTAAGGAGTATATGAGGAGAACTTTGTGGGACAGGTTAATGTTCTATGCTAATATGGAATTACCTTGGTGCACAATTGGTGATTTCAATGTTAACACATCTATTGAGGAGAAGCTTGGGGGAATGCCTTACAATATGAATAAGAGTTTTGAATTTGTTGGAGTTATAGAAGACTGTGGATTGACTGATCTAGGTAACACTAGACTTCCATTTACATGGTGTAATCAAAGGGATGCAGAAGCTAGAGTTTGGAAAAGATTAGATAGATCTATGGTTAATGATAAATGGTTAGATGTCATGCCTCAAACTACTATTGAGAATATGTCCTCTGTTGGTTCTGATCATAGTCCTGTGTTGCTAGAGATGGTCAAAACAAATAAGGGTCATACAAAGTACTTCAAATTTTTACATTGTTGGGTTGACAATGTAAACTTTATGAACACAATTCAGCAATGTTGGGACAAGGTCACTACTGGGGATCCTCTCTGGAAATTACATTAGAAAATGAAAAGGTTAACATCCACTCTTAGCAGCTGGTCCAAACAAGAGTATGGAGATATTTTTACTAAGGTTAGGGAGTTTGAGGAGACAATTAGGAAATCTGAGGAGGAACTTATGACAAACAACACTGAAGCTCTTCGACAAGAATTACATCAGAAGAATGCAAATTACATTAGGTATTTGAAATTGGAAGAATCTATCCTTAAACAAAAGACACAACTACAATGGTTTCAGGAAGGAGATGCTAATAAAATATACTTTCATGCTTTGATGAGAGGTAGTAGTAGGAGAGTTTTTCTACATAAGATTGGTATTGAAAATGAGGTGTGGATACAAGGTGAGGAACAAATTGCTCAGGCAACATGTGACTATTGTCAACACCAATTTACTGGGCAGAATGATAGAATAGATGAAGGAATCCTCCAATATATTCCAACAATAATCACTCATGATCAGAATGAGATGTTGCAAGCAGTGCCTACTATAGATGAACTTAGACAGGTTGTGTTTGCTATGAATCCCAATTCAGCAGCTGGTCCAGATGGTATAGGGGGTAAATTTTATCAAGCCTGTTGGAGTATAATTAAAGAAGATTTATTGGCTGCTGTACAATCCTTCTTCTGTGGTCATATTATGCCTAAGTTTATGTCTCATGCATGTCTGGTTTTACTTCCTAAAACTGAGCAGCCTTCCAGATTTATAGACCTTAGACCTATTAGCCTTAGTAATTTTACAAATAAGGTTATTTCCAAAGTATTGAGCATGCGATTGGCTACTGTGTTGCCCTTATTGTTATCTGGCAATCAGTCAGGGTTTGTCAGAGGTAGAAACATAATAGAAAGTATAATGTTGGCACAAAGAGATTACTCATAGTATTAAAAAACCCCAGATTGGAAATAATGTGGTTATCAAACTTGATATGACCAAGGCATATGATAGAGTGTCTTGGTCATTTACATGTTTGGTCATAAGGAGATTTGGTTTTGGGGAAATGTTTATTGATTTAGTTTGGAGAATAATGAGTAACAATTGGTATTCTATTATCATTAATGGTCACAGACATGGTTTTTTTCACTCTACTAGAGGGCTTAAGCAAGGTGATCCTTTGTCCCCTGCCCTATTTATTTTAGGAGCAGAGGAATTGACAAGGATGCTTAATTCTCTACATCAGATTCCAGGCTATAAAGGTTTCTTTATGGAACCTAAGGGACCTCAAATCAATCATGTAAGTTTTGTAGATGATATCATTATATTTGCCTCTACTGACAGACAATCCCTGAAACATATTATGGATAATTTGAAGGAATATGAACAGACTTCAGGACAACTTTTTAACAGAGGAAAGAATCACTTTATGGTCCCGGACATTACACCTGAGGACATTCTATATACCATTCATGAAGTTACTAGTTTCTCTCAGAAAACTAGTCATATTACTTATGTGGGATGTCCCCTATATATTGGTAGGCAAAAGATCATTTATTACTCCTATCTAGTGAAGAAGGTATCCAAAAAGATTTGTGGATGGCAGGCAAGGGTTTTGAGCTTTGGTGGCAGAACTACTTTGATCAAACATGCCTTACAATCTATACCTATTCATACTATGGCTGCAATTTTTCCTCCTAACACTACTATTAAGTACATTGACACCATTATTGCAAATTTTTTCAGGGGAAGAGATCAGGACAAAAGAAAATATCATTGGGCCTCTCTTGATACCATGAGTTTACCATGTACAGAAGGAGGGATAGGGATAAAAAGACTATCAGATATTTGCATTTCTCTGCAATACAAACAATGGTGGACTTTCAGGTTAAATGTGTCTTTATAGAGTCAATTTCTTAAATCCAAATATTGTGAAAGAGCTCATCCAGTGGCCAAGAAATTGGACACTGGACAATCTTTGATGTGGAGATATATGATGAAGAACAAGGGTAAAGTGGAAGAGTATATAGGATGGAAAATTAATTCTGGAAACTGCTCTTTTTGGTGGGATGATTGGCTAGGAGGGGGTGCTCTAGCTAATCATACTACTTCTATATCAAGTCTCAATAATGCTACAATTGCTCATTTTGTAGTAAATGGACAATGGAATGAAAGGAAATTCAGGCAACAGGTTCCACCCTTACTCATTCCTTCCATTTTAGATACTATAGTTCAGTTTGTGCAGGGAATTCCAGACAGTGCAGTATGGAAACATATAGAATCTGGAAAATTCACTTGTGCATCAGCATGGGAAATTTGGAGAAGTAAGAAAGCCACTGCTGTTCTCAGCTCTCACATTTGGCATAAATATATACCATTCAAAATGTCTTTTCTATTATGGAGAGCAATACGACATAAAATACCAACCAATGAAATGTTAGCCAGTTTTGGAGTGGAACCAGTGCGATGTTACTGTTGTATTAAGCTGGTATGGGATGAAGTGGATCATATCTTTATTCAAGGGCATTTTGCAGCACATATTTGGAAATATTTTGCAGGCAGTTTGGGTATTAATTGTCAGCAGTCTTCTCTGATTAATCAAGTAATGTGCTGGAAGAATATAAAAGGGAAGAATGCAACTCATACGACAATGTTACAGGCTCTTCCTAGTGTTATTTGCTGGAATTTATGGAAGAACAGATGCTTAGCAAAATATGGAGGAAAGAAATCCAGTATCCTTAAAGTTAAATATATGATTTTCGAAGATATGGTATTAATTCTTAAGTCTGGTTTTCCTTACCTTCAGCTGCCAGTAACATGGTCAACAGTGGTGGATTTTATTGAACTTTGTAAACAGGATATAAAGGTTACGTTAGTTATATGGAAGACTCCTCCTCTTAGTAGATATAAATTGAATACAGATGGTAGTGCGTTATATAATCCCGGAAAGATTGGAGGAGGATCCTAAGAGATGAAAGAGGGTACATTATTTATGCCTTTGCTATACCATTTGGTGAAGGAACTAATAATGAAGCTGAGGTGCAAGCTGCCTGTTATGGTTTGAATTGGTGCATCCAACATGGTTACAATAATATCTTGTTAGAAGTTGACTCTGAATTACTAACCAAGTGGCTGTCGCAGATGTCTATTTCTCCTTGGAGGTTACACAGGTATATACTGGAATTGGAACTAGTTGCTAACCAATGTGTATTCTTTCAATGTGTTCATACTTACAGGGAGGCTAATAGAACAACATACCTTTTGGCTAAACATAGTCACAAAAATGATATTGTACAACATTACTATACTCCTCAACAATTGCCCAGAGCAGTAAAAGGGAGCTATCTATTAGAGCAAATGGGAGTACAAAATTTCAGAAGAAAAAAGTTGAAAAGGATCAAATACGCACCTTGATCATTGAAGTAACGATACAACAACAAGGAAGGCATTGCTAATGACATTATTAGCTGTGCTCTTCTGTTCAGTCGAAGGAACAAGACCTCTAGGTGGTGTTTATCCTTTGCAGCTGGAGAAGTTATTTGCAGATCTGGAGCAACCTAGAGAGCATATAATTACTACATTTCTTGCACTTGGATTCATGTGATACATTCTTTTCGAATGAGCTATATCGTTAGGTATAGTTGTTTGATTAGGCCTAATTCTTTTATTCTCTCCTTGTAAGGGGAGAGTCTCCATTATTTATGTATTATTAGTAACTATGTATTAAGAGAGGAGTCCTCTCTTGGTTCTTAGTTTAATATTACATCTTATTGTATAGGGCTGAGTCGACTAACCTTAGTAGGTATGTAGACTCTTGACCCGCCTTAGGATTGGAGGTATGGTATATGTCCCCCTCCTTGTATATTTTGAATTGTATATATAATAAGGCCAAGGGTTGTTGCTAAGCCCCTGACCCACCTCAAGGGTCGTTCAACTAAAAAAATAAAAATAAAATCCTAAACCCTAAACTCTAATTCTAAAACTTGGAACCCCAAAACTTAAACCCTAAACTCTAACCTAAACCTAGACCTTAAACCCTAATCCCTAAAGATAAAACCATAAACCTTAAACCCTAATCCCTAAAGATCAAGCATGTAATACAGTCACTACCTATTCACCTATTATCAGCAGTGACCACTCCTGTTACAGTCCTGAAACAGATCCAAAGCATCATGGCTGATTACTTCTGGGGATGGAGGAATGAAAAAAGAAAATACCATTGGGCTTCTTGGAAAAATTTAAGCTTTCCTTATGAAGAGGGAGGTGTTGGCATGAGAAATCTCAAAGATGTTTGCATAGATTTCCAATACAAACAATGGTGGTGTTTTAGATCCAAGCAGACCCTTTGGGGAGACTTTTTGAGGGCTAAATATTGCCAAAGATCAAATCCTATTAGTAAGAAATGGGACACGGGAGAGTCCTTGACCTGGAAGCATTTCATGCATAATAAACATAAAGCAAAGGAACACATTCAGTGGAAGCTCAACTCAGGCAATTGTTCCTTCTGGTGGGACAATTGGCTTGGTATTGGACCACTTGCTCAGTACTTCACTGCTAGCAATAGACTCAACAACACCAAGGTAGTAGAATTCTGGGTTGAAGGTCAGTGGAACTTGAACATGCTCATTCAACAAGCTCCTCACAACTATCTCGCCAATATTTTAGCTACTGAGCTCCATATCTAGCACGACATCCCAGACCAGGCCTGCTGGAAGCTTAACAGTGATGGAAAGTTTACATGTTCATCTGCATGGAACGAGATAAGGGAGAAGAGGACGAAGACTGCATTCAATACTTTCTGTTGGCACAAGAGTATTCCTTTTAAAGCTTCCTTTCTTTTGTGGAGAACTATACGTGGTAAATTACCTACTAACGAAAAACTAATCAGCTTTGGCAATGAGCCAGCAAATTGTTTTTGTTGTTGTAATAGGATAGGTCTGGACACCATAGAACATATCTTCTTCAATAATGGACATTTTGCTACCTGCGTTTGGAAAAGTTTTGCTGCAGCTGCTGGAGTTATCACAGATCACAGCTCTATATCACAACTCATCATGCAATGGTGGTCGACCAAACACAACAATGTAGCACACAAGTTATTATTACAAGCAACACCAATATTCATTTGTTGGAACCTATGGAAGAACAGGTGTGCTAGTAAATACGGAAGGAAACATTCTAATATAAGTAGAGTCAAATATGCCATCTATAAGGACATCTACAAACTTATGACTACAACATTCCACCAAATCAAGTGGCCGGCAACCTGGAGGGAACTGTTTCAGTTGGGGGAAAGATGCATTCATGACACCAAAGTTACTTGTGTTAAATGGATAAAGCCTCCGGATCAGTGGGTCAAAATCAACACAGACGGCAGTGCATTAAGTAATCCAGGCAAAATTGGAGCAGGTGGCATCATAAGGAACCAAGAAGGAGAAATGATTCTAGCTTTTGCTAACCCCTTGGGAGAAGGTTCGAACAACCTAGCTGAAATAAGAGCAGCCGTATTTGGCATGTCCTAGCTGCTTCACCTTGGCTACAAGAATGTCATTTTGGAAGTGGACTCGCAATTATTAGTGGATTGGATCACACTTAAAGCTAAACCTCCGTGGAGCATTAACACACAGCTACAACAACTTCAAAGACTCATCAACCAAACCAACAACTTTAGGAGCAAACATATCCTCAGAGAAGCCAATAATGTGGCTGATTCACTATCAAAACAAAGTCACAAAATCACATGCCCTCAAATATATTGCAACACTCAACAAATACCAAGGGAAGCAAGGGCCTACTATCAACTAGATATGCTTGGGATGGCAAGTTTCAGGAGAAGGAAAATCAAAAGAATCAAAGAGCCCCCTTGAGTTTAGAACAATCTTTTCAACCTTGCTATAGTTTAAAAGTATAGCAATCTTGAATAGGTATAGAGTTTATTGTTTTTGTTGTAAAGGGAGAGTCTCCCTTATTTACGTTTCCTAGACTCTTTGTATCGAGAGGAGGCCTCTCTTAGGTGCTTAGTTTCTTGGTTCACCTTTTTTGTAAGGGGATGAGTTGACTAACCTTTCTAGGTAGGTCGACTACTGAACCACCATAGGTTTGGAGGTTAGGTTTAAGCCCCTCTCCTTGTAATTTTCTGCTTTATTTATGCTAAGGCCTGGGGGTGTTGCTAAGGCCCTGACCCCTTCAAGGGTCATTCAATTAAAAAAAAAAAAAACCGTAAACCCTAAACGTAAATCTGAAACCATATACCTTAAACCCAAAACATCAAACCCAAAACCCTAAACCAAAATTCCTTCACCCTAAACCCTAAAACCTAACCCTATACCATTAATCCTAAACCCTAAACCCTAAATACTAAACTTTAAACCCTAAACTCTAAACCTTAAATCCTAACCCTAAACCATAAACCCAAAGTCCTAAATTCTAAACTCTAAACCCGAAACCCTAAACCCTAAACACTAAACATGGAACCCTAAACCCTAAATCCAAAATGCAAAACATGGAACCCTAAACCATAAACTTCGAACCCTAAACCCTAAACTTGGAAACCTAAACTCAAAACCATAAAACCTTAATCCTAAATATTAAGAATGAAACCCGAAACACTAAACCCTAAACCATAAACTTTGAACCCTAAGCCCTAAACTCTAAACACTAACCCTAAACCACTCATCCTAAACCCTAAACCCTAAACACTAACTCCTAAACTTTAAACCCTAAACCCAAAAACCCTAAACCCTAAATCCTAAACACTAAACCCTAAACCCTAATCCCTAAACTTCAAACCCTAAAACCTAAAACCTAAACCCTAAACCCTAAAACCAAAACCCTAAACCATTAACCCTAAACTCAAAATTCTACACCACCCTAAACCTTAAACCCTAAACCTAACTCTAAACCCTAAACCCTAAACCCTAAACCCTCAATCCTAAACTCTAAACCCTAAACCCTAAACCCTAAGCTCTATACACTAAATCCTAAACCCTAAGTCCTAAACCATAAGCCCTAAACCCTAATTTTGAAATTTGGAACCCCAAACCCTAAACCCTTAACCCTAACCTAAACCTAGACCTTTAACTCTAATCCCTAAAGATAAAACCCTAAACTTGGAACCCTAAACCATAAATCTAAAACTATATACCCTAAACCCAATACATTGAACCCAAAACCCTAAACAAAACTTCCTTCACCCTAAATCCTAAACCCTAACCCTAAACTATTAATCCTAAACCCTAAACCCTAAACCCTAAATACTGTCGCCTTCTCATTTCATGAATTTTTTCTCTCTCTAAAATTTTCTCTCTCAAGAATTTTTCAAGGAATTAGCTATCTCGGCTACTTGATTCACGATTTCAACAGCAAAGGTATGGCTGGTGTGTCGACAGATGATATATTTAGGCCACCGGATCCTGCTACAGTGATGAATAAGCATGATATACATACAACCATACAAGTCGCAGGTGAGAGAAGAGGCAATCCACACTGCTCTGGCGGAAAAGGAGTTGGATGAAACTCGTACAAATGTTTCTACGGAGGATTTGAATAAGTTTCATGATACAAGGATTGAAGACAAGATATCCCCGTCCCAAGAGCGACAAGAGACTAAAAAATCACATGATTTCACCGTCCCATCTGTGAGAAATTTGCAAGCGACTGCGGCGAAAAATGTATGCGAGTCGTCCCAAAGGCGCCATCAAAATTGAAGTACTGATGAGGTGATTCGAGCGGAATTATTTACTGGGGTTTGTACCACTGGTCGTGGAGGACATCCCACCGAAGTTTCAAGCACTTTCCATGGTGGAATCACCGGCAGAGACAATTCTGGTGAATCTATAGGAGTTCTGGTGAATTTGCCACAAAATGAGGATATGCAGAGTTTATCACAAACACAAAATCCACATAGGGCAGGCAAAGAAAAGGTTCAAGAATTGGGTCAATCTAGTTCTTCTCATTTGGATGATTTCGTCAAGAAACAGGGCAAGGAAACAGGTACGATTCCAATTGATAATTATCGTTCAAGTGTGATTCCTGCATATAATTCTGGTAGTGAGTTACATAGAATTGAGAATTATTCTTCGAAAGTGTGGGTTGCTAAAGAGCAAGAACATCCTACTGCTATAAGGCAGGGTCAAGGTAATCAAGGTAGGGATTATAATCGCACTGAGCAACATCAGGATTATCACTCTAATTTTCCTAGAATTTCTAGCAATTTTGATCGACAGGTGCCTAAATCTAATACTAATATTGCTAGAATTGATCGTCCTCAATTTCAACCTCCCAATTCTTTTAAAACTGATCCAGTAGCTGAGCCTGCTCCTTACACAGTAGTGCAGACCTATGCTGATCGACTTAGAAATAATCAGGCCAAAAGTGATGTTAGCATTACATTGACAGCCCCGGAAATTACTACTAAACAAGGTTTACCTGCTGTTCTGTATGTTAAAGAAGAGATCCTTAAAGAATTGGCTGCTGCTTGTAAGTATACTCTCATTGGGAAGTTTAGCACCACAATGCCTAAAGTGGATCTTATTAGGAATAATTTCATCTTACAGACTCAATTATCTAGTGGAGTTAAGATTGCACATTTTAATTCTCGTCATGTCTATATTGATCTTGATAATGAGCTTGATTATAATATGGTATGGACTAAACAAGGGATGACTATCTCTGGCAAAGTGATGAGAATTCAATTATGGACTCCTAGTTTTAAGCCTACTGAAGAAACTTCTATAGTCCCTATATGGATCTCTTTACCAGAATTGCCTTGGCATTGTTATAATAAAGAGTTTGTGACAGGGCTGCTTTCTCCTATAGGAAAAGTGTTATACTTAGATTCTGCTTCTATTAAAAAGACTAGGGGTGGTCAAGCTAGGGTGAAGGTTCAAGTGGATCTCACTCAAAAGAGACCTCCTTCTATTTGGATGGGTTATATCGGGGAGGATATCACTGATGGGAGATGGCAGAAAATTGAATATTATAATATTCCTAATTATTGTTTCTCTTGTAAGCATCAAGGGCCTGTGGAAAATGTTTGTACCATTAGACAAAGGGATGAAGAGAAAAGGAAAAAGGAAATAGACAATGTGAGAACCAAGAATAATAAAGATATGGATTACAATCAACAACAACCTAAAGGTTACAAAGACCCTGGTCCAAAAGATGATACTATCAATCTTTATAATGAACAAAGGGATCAGGGTCAAAAGCAGGGGTAGCAAAACGATCAGTGGCAAACCCAAAGGAGGAGGAATAATAATCAGCAATAGGTAACAAGGGGCAACACCAAACAACCAGATCAGTCCACCAAACATTCATGTATAATTGCTACTCCTACACAAAATACATCTATTAATATTGATGTGCAGGAGTCACCACCTCCTTTAGAAGAACTGGACATACACAATGGCAGCAACCAGGATAGCAGGCTTCAGCCAGCATCAAATCAATAGCACGAACATGATGAGCAAATAAGACATGTAACAAAAAACACTGATAACATTTTAGGAAAAGAAGTGATTAAAGGGCAAGCTGTTATAGGTATTGACTCAATGCTCCCATCCCCTAAACCCCTTGAAACTGGTATTGTTGTTGAAGAAGCTGTTGGAGGTATGGATGGGAGGGAACAGGAGACACATACTAACTTAGAGGAAGGGGTGTCCAAAAGGAGGGGGGACTACCTCATGCTAGACATGAGAAAGTGGATTTTGACCATAGTGGAGACTCTAGAGCCCCTGCTACCCTAATCAGAAATCAACAGAATCCTGGAACACAAGAGAATATAGATACTGGTCAACAACACAGTAGATTCAATAATAAATCTAGGGAAAGGTTGAGTAAAAAGAGAAGGGAGGCTATAAAAAAGAGAATGCATAAGAATACTGGCCAGGATCCTGATGTAATTGATACTGGTGCACCTATTAAGGATCAGGCTCTCCAATAGGGAAAGCTGCTCCCTGATGATTATGGGGCACTTAACTCTGAAGATGAGGTTGATCCTGATAAACAATCTATGGATGAATCAGGAGAGGATGCAGATGACAGCATGAAGCAGACAGGTCAAGTCTTTGGCTCCAATCTCCAGGGTAAATGTTCTGATGTTCAAAAAGTGACAGAAGAACAAGGTTTATCCCCAAGGGGAAGGAAACAAACTAGACACAACCCTCATTAGTATATTACCAGCATGTCTGACACCTCTAGCAGGTGCATGACTAGGTCCAAATCAAAAGGTTATTAATGCTTAAGGCCATCTGTTGGAATGCTAGGAGTATCAACACCAAAGGATCATTGGAAAGGCTACAAAATCTCAAGAAACTTCATCACCTGTCTCTTATTGCTATCTTGGAACCATTTGCAGATCAGTCTAATATTGACATTGTAAGAATTCAACTTCAAATGGATCATGCAGTTAGTAATTCTAATGGGAAAATTTGGTTGTTTTGGTCTAATGAGGTAACCAGTGACATTCTTGAAAAACATGAACAACACATCACAGTAACCCTTCAACACACTGATCACCCTGATAAATTCATGATATCCTTTATTTATGCTAAATGTAAGGAGTATATGAGGAGAACTTTGTGGGACAGGTTAATGTTCTATGCTAATATGAAATTACCTTGGTGCACAATTGGTGATTTCAATGTTATCACATCTATTGAGGAGAAGCTTGGGGGAATGCCTTACAATATGAATAAGAGTTTTGAATTTATTAGAGTTATAGAAGCCTGTGGATTAACTGATCTAGGTAACACTGGACATCCATTTACATGGTGTAATCAAAGGGATGCATAAGCTAGAGTTTGGAAAAGATTAGATAGATCTATGGTTAATGATAAATGGTTAGATGTCATGCCTCAAACTACTATAGAGAATATGTCCTCTGTTGGTTCTGATCATAGTCCTGTGTTGCTAGAGATGGTCAAAACAAATAAGGGTCATACAAAGTACTTCAATTTTTTACATTGTTAGGTTGACAATGTAAACTTTATGAACACAGTTCAACAATGTTGGGACTAGGTCACTATTGGGGATCCTTTCTGGAAATTACATTAGAAAATGAAAAGGTTAACATCCACTCTTAGCAGCTGGTCCAAACAAGAGTATGGAGATATTTTTACTAAGGTTAGGGAGTTTGAGGAGACAATTAGGAAATCTGAGGAGGAACTTATGACAAACAACACTGAAGCTCTTCGACAGGAATTACATCAGATGAATGCAAATTACATTAGGTATTCGAAATTGGAAGAATCTATCCTTAAACAAAAGACACAACTACAATGGTTTCAGGAAGGAGATGCTAATAAAAAATACTTTCATGCTTTGATGAGAGGTAGGAGTAGGAGACTTTTTCTACATAAGATTGGTATTGAAAATGAGGTATGGATACAAGGTGAGGAACAAATTGCTCAGGCAACATGTGACTATTATCAACACCACTTTACTGGACAGAATGATAGAATAGATGAAAGAATCCTATAATATATTCCAACAATAATCACTCCTGATCAAAATGACATGCTGCAAGCAGTGCCTATTATAGATGAACTCAGACATGTTGTGTTTGCTATGAATCCCAATTCAGCAGCTGGTCCAGATGGTATTGGGGGTAAATTTTATCAAGCATGCTGGAGTATAATTAAAGAAGATTTATTGGCTGCTGTACAATCCTTCTTCTGTGGTCATATTATGCCTAAGTTCATGTCTCATGCATGTCTGGTTTTACTTCCTAAAACTGAGCAGCCTTCCAGATTTACAGACCTTAGACCAATTAGCCTTAGTAATTTTACAAATAAGATTATTTCCAAAGTTTGAGCATGCGATTGGCTACTGTTTTACCCCTATTGTTATCAGCCAATCAGTCAGGGTTTGTCAGAGGTAGAAGCATAACGTAAAGTATCATGTTGGCACAAGAGATTACTTATAGTATTAAAAAACCCCAGATTGGAAATAATGTGGTTATCAAACTTGATATGACCAAGGCATATGATAGATTGTCTTGGTCATTTACGTGTTTGGTCCTATGGAGATTTGGTTTTAGGGAAATGTTTATTGATTTAGTTTGGAGAATAATGAGTAGCAATTGGTATTCTATTATCATTAATGGTCACAGAGAGGTTTCTTTCACTCTACTAGAGGGCTTAAGCAAGGTGATCCTTTATCCCCTGCCCTATTTATTTTAGGAGCAGAGGTATTGACAAGGATGCTTGATTCTCTACATCAGATTCCAAGCTATAAAGATTTCTTTATGGAACCTAAGGGACCTCAGATCAATCATTTAAGTTTTGCAAATGATATCATTATTTTTGCCTCTACTGACAGACAATCCCTGGAACATAGTATGGATAATTTGAAGGAATATGAACAGACTTCAGGACAACTTATTAACAGAGGAAAGAGTTACTTTATGGTCCCGGACAATACACCTTAGGACATTCTACATACCACTCATGAAGTTACTAGTTTCTCTCAGAAAACTAGTGCAATTACTTATTTGGGATGTCCCCTACATATTGGTAGGCAAAGGATCATTTATTACTCCCATCTAGTGGAGAAGGTATCCAAAAAGATTTGTGGATAGCAGGCAAGGGTTTTGAGCTTTGGTGGCAGAACTACTTTGATCAAACATGCCTTACAATCTATACCTATTCATACTATGGCTGCAATTTCTCCTCCTAACACTACTATTAAGTACATTGAGACCATTATTGCAGATGTTTTCTGGGGAAGGGATCAGGACAAAAGAAAATATCATTGGGCTTCTCTTGATACCATGAGTTTACCATGTACAGAAGGAGGGATAGGGATAAGAAGACTATCAGATATTTGCATTTCTCTGCAATACAAACAATGGTGGACTTTCAGGTCAAAGGTTTCTTTATGGAGTCAATTTCTTACATCCAAATATTGTGAAAGAGCTCATCTAGTGGCCAAAAAATTGGATACTGGACAGTCTTTGATGTGGAGATATATGATGAAGAACAAGGGTAAAGTGGAAGAGTATATAGGATGGAAAATTAATTCTTGCAACTGCTCTTTTTGGTGGGATGATTGGCTAGGAGGGGGTGCTCTAGCTAATCATACTACTTCTATATCAAGTCTCAATAATGCTACAATTGCTCATTTTGTAGTAAATGGACAATGGAATGAAAGGAAGTTCAGGCAACAGGTTCCACCCTTACTCATTCCTTCCATTTTAGATACTATAGTTCAGTTTGTGCAGGGAATTCCAGACAGTGCAGTATGGAAACATACAGAATCTGGAAAATTCACTTGTACATCAGCATGGGAAATTTGGAGAAGTAAGAAAGCCACTGCTGTTCTCAACTCTCACATTTGGCATAAATATAAACCAATCAAAATGTCTTTTCTATTATGGAGAGCAATACGACATAAAATACCAACCAATGAAATGTTAGCCAATTTTGGAGTGGAACTAGTGTGATGTTACTGTTGTATTAAGCAGGGATGGGATGCAGTGGATCATATCTTTATTCAAGGGCATTTTGCAGCACATATTTGGAAATATTTTGCAGGCAGTTTGGGTATTAATTGTCAGCAGTCTTCTTTGATTAATCAACTAATGTGCTGGAAGAATATAAAAGGGAAGAATGCAGCTCATACGACAATCTTACAGACTCTTCCTATAGTAATTTGCTGGAATTTATTGAAGAACATATGTTCATCCAAATATGGAGGAAAGAAATCCAGTATCCTTAAAGTTAAATATATGATTTTCAAAGATATGGTATTAATTCTTAAGTCTAGTTTTTCTTACCTTCAGCTGCTAGTAACATGGTCAACAGTGGTGGATTTTATTGAACTTTGTAAATAGGATATAAAGGTTACGTTAGTTATGTGGAAGACTCCTCCTCCTAGTAGATATAAATTGAATACAGATGGTAGTGCGTTATATAATCCCGGAAAGATTGGAGGAGGAGGCATCCTAAGAGATGATAGAGGGTACATTACTCATGCCTTTGCTATACCATTTGGTGAAGGAAGTAATAATCAAGCTAAGGTGCAAGTTGCCTGTTATGGTTTGAATTGGTGCATCCAACATGGTTACAATAATATCTTGTTAGAAGTTGACTCTGAATTACTAACCAAGTGTCTGTCGCAGATGTCTATTCCTCCTTGGATGTTACACAGGTATATACAGGAATTGGAACTACTTGCTAACCATTGTGTATTTGTGTTCATACTTACATGGAGACTAATAGTACAACATACCTTTTGGCTAAACATAGTCACAAAAATGATATTGTACAACATTAGTATACTCCTCAACAATTGCCAGAGCAGTAAAATGGAGCTATCTATTAGAGCAAATGGGAGTACAAAATTTCAGAAGAAAAAAGTTGAAAAGGATCAAATACCCACCTTGATCATTGAAGTAACGGTACAACAACAAGGAAGGCATTGCTAGTGACGTTATTAGCTGTGCTCTTCAGTTCAGTCGAAGGAACAGGACCTCTAGGTGGTGTTTATCGTTTGCAGCAGGAGGAGTTATTTGCAGATTTGGAGCAACCTAGAGAGCATATAATTACTACACTTCTTGCACTTGGATACATGTGATACATTCTTTTCGAATAAGCTATATCGTTAGGTATAGTTGTTTGATTAGGCCTAGTTCTTTTATTCTCTCCTTGTAAGGGGAGAGTCTCCCTTATTTATGTATTATTAGTAACTTTGTAGAGTCCTCTCTAGGTGCTTAGTTTAATATTACATCTTATTGTATAGGGTTGAGTCGACTAACCTTAGTAGGTAGGTCGACTCTTGACCCACCTTAGGATTGGAGGTATGGTATATGTTCCCCTCCTTGTATATTTTGAATTTTATATATGATAAGGCCTGGGGGTGTTGCTCAGCTCCTGATCCACCTCATGGGTCGTTCAAAAAAAAAAAAACCTTATTCCCTAAACCCTAAGTCTTAAACCATAAACCCTAAACCCTGACGAGAGGGTGTTGCTCGGATGGTAAGCACCCCTCACTTCCAACCCGAAGGTTGCGAGTTCGAGTCACCAAGGGAGCAAAAGGGGTGGGAGCTCCAAGGGAAGGGTAAAAAAAAAAAAAATCTAAACCCTAATTCTAAAACTTGGAATCCCAAACCCTAAACCCTAAACCTTAAACCCTAAACTTGAAACCCTAAACTGTAAACCCTAAACCATAAATCTGAAACCATATACCCTAAACCCAAAACATCAAACCCAAAACCCAAAACAAAATTTCCTTCACCCTAAACCCTGAACCCTAACCCTAAACAATTAATCCTAAACCCTAAACCCTAAATACTAAACTCTAAACCCTAAACCTTAAATCCTAACCCTAAATACTAAACCCAAAGTCATAAATTCTAAATTCTAAACCCTAAACCTTAAACACTAAACATGGAACCCTAAACCCTAAATCCACAATGCAAAACATGGAACCCTAAACAATAAACTTCGAATACTAAACCCTAACCAGAAACTATTAATCCTAAACCCTAAACCTAAACCCTAAACCCTAAATTCTAAAGTTTAAACCCTAAACTCTAAACCCTTAACCCTAAACCCTAAACCCAAAACCCTAGACCCTAGACTCTCGACCCTAAACCATATACCCTAAACCCTAAACCCAAAACCCTAGACCCTAAACCCTAACCCCTAACCTTAAACCCTAAACCCTAAAACTTAAACTCTAAACTTGGAACCCTTAACTCTAAACCCATAACCCTAAACCTTAAACCATAAACTTTGAACTCTAAAACCTAAACCCTAAACCCTAAACGCTAACCCCTAAATCCTAAAGCCTAAACCCTAAACCATAAACCCAAAACATTACATGATACACCCTAATACCAAAACTCTTAACCCTAAACACTAAACCCTAAACATGAATTCCTAAACACTAAACTATAAACCCTAAACCCTAAACCTTAAACCATAAATCCTAAACCTTAAACACTAAACATTAACCCTAAACCCTAAACCCAACACCTTAAACCCTAAACCATAAACCCTAAATCCTAAACCCTAAACGTAAAACCCTAAACCATAAAGTTCAAAACCCTAAATCCTAAACCCTAAACCCTAAACCCTAAGCCCTAAACCCTAAACCTTGTCTTCCAATTTTGATGCATATAGACCTGCACAGCAAAAAACCAACCAAAACAGCAATGATCAGAACCAAAACAAACTCCCTGCCACCAGTTCCATTAACAGAAATAACAACCAAATCCCTGATCCAGCTCCACCAACTGTAACACAATCTCTTGCCACTAGACTTCGAACTAACTAAATAAAAAATGCCATTCCTATGATAATTGATCAACCCATTATTACCACTCGACAAGGATATCCCTCAATAACATTTTATGAAGCGGATTTCCTACAGAAAATGCCAGGCAGGTGTAAGTATACTTTGGTTGGTAAGTTCATCAATGCAATGCCTAGAATGGAAGTCATTCGTAAAAGCTTTATTGCTCAAACTCAGCTCACTGGGGGTGTCAAGATAGCACATTTTAATTCTAGGCACATTTATATTGACTTGGATAACGAAGCTGATCATATTTCTGTCTGGACAAAGCAAAAAATGTACATTGCAGGTCACTCTATGAAACTACAGGTATGGACTCCGACTTTCAAACCTGCGGAGGAAACACCGATAGTACCTATCTGGGTTACATTACCAGAATTGCCCTGGCACTGTCATTATATGGATATTCTTACACCTTTACTGTCCCCTATTGGCAAAGCACTTTACCTTGACTCTGCAACTATACAAAAAACTAGAGGTAGTGTTGCAAAGGTTCGGGTTCAGATTGACCTTACTAAAGAGAGACCTCAACATGTTTGGCTTGGATTCTCTGAGAAAGACCCTATTCTGGGCAAATGGCAAGTAATTGAATATGAAGATGTTCCATCTTATTGCATATATTGTAAGCATCAGGGCCGCATGATTGGAGAATGTTCACAAAAAGAGAAAGATGATGAAACCAAGAAAAACAAAGAATTGGAGGCTAACAAAAAAGGACAAGACAAACAGCAAAATCAAGGCTCTAAAGGAAATCAGCAAAAGGTTCAAAGCAAGGAAAACATGCACTCAAACAGGCAAGGCAATGCGAAGAGGCATACTGAAGCATTTACTGAAAATAAGGAGGAGCAGTGGCAAATCCAAAACAAGAATAAAAATAGACAACACAACCAAAATCAAGATCCAAAAAAGATTTGGAGACCACATGCGCAGAAACAACAGGTCAACCAATCTCAGGTACAACACATCGAGCAGCAAAAAGGTATGACTTCTAAGACCCCTGTGTTGGAGAGTAATGTATCTGGTGATCAGATTCCTACAACCCCCTCCCCTGTTATTGTTGATGTTGATCTTTGTTCAGATAATGAAATCCCCACCCCTGTAATTCCCCCTGTTGCTGTTGATGATCAGTGTGATCACATTGATATCCCATCCCCTGTATCCCCCCTAGTAGTAGCTGCTGAAGTTGTTGGAGGGAGGTTGGATATACAGGAGAAAACCTCTAATCTGCAGGAAGGGGTTCCTAGGGGAAGGGTTAGTAACCAAGCTCCTGCTACCACTCAGAATAAAGTTCCACACCACCAAAAAAAGGCCCACCTAACCAGTGAAGAGGGTAAAGAAACACCAGATCAGCAGATTCATATCAATAATGCACAGAGGAATCAACCCAAAGGATCGATGGCCAAAGATATGGGAAACAAGGCAGGTCCAAGTAACCAGATGGAAACTCCTAAGAGTAAGAATAAACCTAGCAAAAAAAAGAGGGAAGCTGCCAGGAAGAAACAGAATGAACAGAATCACCAAAATCAGTCCCCCAATACCAGTCATCCGGAAGAAAATCCATGTACTGCCTTCATAATGATGGACCAAATTATGGATGTGGTTCCTCTGAATGCTAAGAAGCCCCAGGATCAATCCAAAGTCAATGTTAGAGATGAGTATGATGTGGATAACTCAGAAGATGATTTTGATCCTGATAATCTGCCTATAAATGAGCTAGATGAAGATGACGAGATTAGTGAATTACTAATCAAAGCTTTTAGCCCTAACAAGGATCATGAATTAGAAAAAGAGCTTCAACAAGTCACCGACAAACAAGGCCTCTCCCCCAGAGGTATTCATCTTGACAGACTCCCCCTCAAAAAACCAGACTCTCCTATTCCCGTTACAGCAGGAAGACCAAACACTAGACTTTTCACCTCTAGATCATCCCAATGATTAGTACAATAGTATGGAATGCTAGAGGGATCAATACCCAAGGTGTTATTGAAAGACTCAAAAACCTCAAAAATATCCATCATGTGTCCATGATTGCTGTTTTGGAACCTTTCTCTGATAGCAACAATATCAACATGTTTAAAAGTATGCTTGCCATGGATAATGCTACTAGTAACACCAATGGAAAAATTTGGCTTTTTTGGACCACTGATATTTCTTGCACTGTTTTAGAAACGGATGACCAACAGATCACTTGTGAAATCAGCCACATTGAAGTTCAGGGTATCTATATCAAGACCTTTGTGTATGCCAAATGTAAAGAGCATCTCAGGGAACCTCTTTGGGACAGATTACTTCATTTGTCTGATAGTAGAAATACTACTCCTTGGTGTACAGTTGGTGACTTTAACGTTATAACTGACATTGATGAAAAATTGGGAGGTATACCATATAATATGAGAAAAAGTCTTGGTTTCATTGGCATTATTGAGGCATGTGGACTCATGGATTTGGGATTTAATGGACCTAAATTCACGTGGTCTAATCAAAGTGGTATCAATTTCAGAATCTGGAAGAGGTTGGATAGGGCAATGGTTAACGATAATTGGTTGCAAAACATGCCTCACACTTGCATCACACACCTCCCTTCAGTGGGGTCTGATCACTGTCCGCTACTTATGGAAATGACTGCCAGACCAGACAATTGCATTAAATATTTCAGATTCCTTAACTGCTGGGTAGAGCAGCCTTCTTTTGAGGAGACAGTCACTGCCTGCTGGAACAGACCAGTGGAAGGAAACCCCGTGTGGTCTTTCCATCAAAAAATGAAGAGATTGGCCTCTACTCTTAGCAATTGGTCCAAGATGCAATTTGGAGATATTTATGCAAAGGTCAAGGAATTCGAGGAAAGAGTCAAGGTAGCTGAAGACAACCTCCTTCTGAACAACACAGAGACACAGAGAGAAGAACTTCACAGTATTAATGCTTAGTATATTAGATACATGAAATTGGAAGATGCTATTCTCAAACAGAAATCACAGTTGTAATGGTTTAAAGAAGGTGATGGTAACTCCAAATACTTCCATGCATTGATTAGAGGAAGGAGGAGAAGATTATTTGTCCATAAAATCCTCAATGATAATGATGAATGGATACAAGGTGATGAATATATTGCAAAGGCAGCTTGCGATCATTTTCAGCATATATTCACAGGTGAGGAAACAAAGATTGATGAACTCCCGATGGAATGCATTCCAAGAATAGTCAGCCAGGAACACAATGACAGATTGAAAGAAACTCCTTCCATTGAGGAGCTTAAAGATGTTGTTTTTTCCATGAATCCCAATTCAGCTGCTGGACCGGATGGTATGAATGGCTACTTCTTCCAGAAATGCTGGAATATTATCAAGAATGACTTGATGACTGTGATTCAAGCTTTTTTCAGTGGCCAGATGATTCATAAATATTTTTCACATGCCTGTCTTATTTTCCTTCCCAAAGTGAAGAATCCTAACAGACTCAATGAATTCAGGCCTATCAGCTTGAGTAACTTCATTACCAAGATCATTTGTAAGTTATTATGTCTTCGATTAGCTCCTATTTTACCTAGTCTGATTTCTCCTAATAAATCAGGCTTTGTAAAAGGTAGAAGCATATCAGAGAACATTATGTTAGCACAAGAAATTATCCATCAGATGAAGAAACCTATTATTGGAAGCAATGTGGTGATCAAGCTTGATATGGCAAAAGCCTACGACAGGGTTTCATGGTCTTATATTTGTTTGATCCTGAGGAAAATGGGTTTTGAAGAGGTTTTTATCGACATGGTATGGAGAATTATGGCCAACAATTGGTACTCTATCATTCTTAATGGTAGAAGGTATGGTTTCTTCCATTCAACTAGAGGCCTTAAACAAGGTGATCCTCTATCCCCAGCCCTATTTATTTTAGGTGCGGAGGTATTATCTAGATCTCTAAACAGACTCCACCAGCAGCCTCTTTATCATGGTTTCTACATGGAAACGAGAGGACCACAGATTAACCACCTCAGTTTTGCGGATGATATCATTATTTTCACTTCCGGGGGGAAGGATTCTCTCAAGCTCATCATGCAGACTTTGACTACATATGAAAGAATCTCAGGGCAACTCATCAACAAAGCCAAGAGTCATTTTCTGCTCCATCATAATGCCTTCAAAACTACTTGTGATAGAGTTAAAAGGTACACAGGATTTCATCAGAAGGTGACTCCTATTACATATCTTGGTTGTCCATTATTTATTGGGAGACCTAGACTTATTTACTTCTCGGAGCTCATCAATAAGATTGTGAACAGAATCACTGGTTGGCAATCTAAAATGCTAAGTTATGGAGGTAAAGCCACTTTGATTAAACATGTTCTCCAATCTATGCCTATCCATATTCTTTCTGCTATTTCCCCCCCTTCTACTATTCTTAAACAGATTCAAAGTATTATGGCTGAATTCTTTTGGGGACATAGGGATGACAAGAAAAAATATCATTGGTCGTCATGGAAAAATCTCAGCTTTCCATATGAGGAAGGAGGAATTGGAGTAAGACAAATGAGTGATGTTTGCCAAGCATTCCAATTCAAACATTGGTGGATCTTTAGAACCAAACATACTCTTTGGGGAGAATTTCTTAAAGCAAAATATTGCCAACGATCTAATCCCATAAGCAAAAAATGGGATACGGGAGAGTCTCAAGCATGGAAGGTACTGATGAGAAACAAGCATAAGGTGGAAAATCATATCCAATGGAAGATTAAAAATGGTTCATGTTCATTTTGGTGGGACAATTGGTTAGGAGTGGGACCATTGGCTCAATTCACTACCACTAGTCATAGATTCGACAATGAAACTATTGCTGATTTTACGACTAATGGGCAGTGGAATGTCGACAGACTGATCAGACTTGCTCCTCAAAACCAGCTACATGTAATTTTGTCCACTCAGATACAGCTTCAGCAAACCAGTGCAGACCAAGCAGTATGGAGCCTCAATTCGAATGGCCTCTTTACTGTCTCTACTGCCTGGGATATTATAAGAGAAAAAAGAGCCAAAACCAAGATTAACTCCTACACCTGGAACCGACAAATTCCTTTCAAATGTTCTTTCTTGTTGTGGAGAACAATAAGAGGCAAACTCCCTACTAATGAAAAGCTCTCAAATTTTGGAATCGAACCAAGTGACTGCTACTGCTATCACTCGCCAGGTGAAGATACCATTGAACACATTTTTAATACAGGGAACTTCGCAAGGAATGTTTGGAAATATTTTGTTGTTTCTTTAAGCATGCAAACTGATTTTCTACCTCTTAGAAACATGATCATGAGGTGGTGGAGTTCCTCTCACTACAATGAAGCACACAAGCTAATTCTACAATCCACTCCAATCTTTATTTGTTGGAATTTGTGGAAGAATAGATGTGCTAAAAAATACGGGGGCAAACAGTCCAACATTGCAAGAGTAAAGCACTTAGTGATTTTGGACACCTACAAGCTGCTGCGTACAGCTTTTCCATATATATCTTGGCCTTTGGGATGGAACAAGCTATGTACATTCATTGAGCAATGTACTCACGACACCAAGGTCACGGTTGTCAAGTGGACTAAACCTCCAACCAGGTGGGTTAAATTAAATACGGATGGGAGCGCTTTGAATAACCTGGGTAGCATAGGAACAGGGGGAGTACTCAGGATCTCCTTCGGAGAAACTATCTTTGCTTTTGCAGCTCCATTAGGCGAAGGAACCAACAACCAAGCGGAGGTGGAGGCTGCTATATTTGGCTTATCTTGGTGTGTTCATTTGAATTTTAATAACGTGATCCTGGAAGTGGATTCCCAACTTCTTGTGGATTGGATCAAGAACAGCACCACAGCCCCTTGGTCCCTCTCAATCCAAATGCAAAAGCTTCACCAAATAGTCACTCAATTCACTCACTTCAAGTGCATTCACACTCTTAGGGAGGCCAATTTTGTGGCAGACTCACTCTCCAAACAAAGTCACCAACTTACCAGTCCTCAAGTGTACTTCAACAGCCAGCAGCTCCCCAAACTTGCAGCAGCTTATCTTCAGCAAGACCTCGCAGGTATGGCAAGTTTCAGAAGAAGAAAATTGAAGAGAATTAAGGAACCACCTTAATTCTTCACTGACTAGAGAACCTATGAAGAAGCCAGAACTTCTTCAGGCCCTCTTTTTGCATGATCTCTCTGTCATCTACATACAGACTACCCCTTGATAGGAAAGATTTTTGTTTAGTCTTTTGCTTGTAAAGGGAGAGTCTCCCTCATTTATGCTTTCCTAATTTCTTTGTATCGAGAGGAGTCCTCTCATATAGGTGCTTAGATGATAGGTTCTTAATTACTTTGGGGAAGAGTTGGAGAACCTACAAAGGTTACTTAGTAGGCTACCAACTCTTGTTCTACCATTAAGTGGAGGTAAGGTTTATGTCCCCCTCCGTGTATTTTTTGCTTTTATCTATGTTAAGGCCCGGGGGTGTAGCTAAGCCCCTGACCCCTCCAAGGGTCGTTAAAATAAATTTAAAAAAAAAAAGAAGCCTAAATCTAAACCAATAATCCTAAACCTTAAACCCTAAACCATAAACCCTAAACAATAAATTCTAAACTCTAAACCCTAAACCTTAAACCCTAAACAACAAATCACTTCCCCATTTCCCAATTTTTTCTCTCTCTAATTTTCCTCTCTACGCAGAACTCTCCCTAATTTTGCACAGCAGCTACAGCTCCAATGACTAGTTCACCAGACGGAATGGCGTGTGAGCCTCCGATAGGCCTCTTCAGGCCGCCGAACCAAGGCAATCAAGGGCGCCTTGAGCAGACGAACAAAACCCACCAAGAATCGCCATCTAATTCATCCTACATCTCCACGAATTCGCGAAACAATGAGGTGATGCATATCGCGATTTCAGAGAGGGAGTTGGACGGGATTCAAAAAAATATTTCCCCAGAGCGCGATAAGTTGATTCATCGAAAGCTGTTTAGTGAGAATGATTCTACTAATCAAAGGCTATAACATACTAAAAAATCACGTGATTCCATCTTACAAATTGAGATGCAAATTCTAGGAAAATCACCGAAAAATCACCTGAGTTGCGCCTTCAATTTCGTCCATCTTCCCACCAATTTCATGGCGATTTGAACACTGGAGATTACTCACCTGGTGAAGAGGTACATCTCACTGCAATCTCAAGTAAAATGGATGGTCCAATCACCTGCGACAAAAATTCCGGTGAGCAAGCAGTCAAAAAATTGAAAGGTGACGGCGGCGCTGCTAGGGGAAATTATTCGATGGATGAAGAGGTCCACCTTACCAACATATCCATCAATATAGCTCAAGAACACCATCAAGAAGAAATTCAGGCAAGTTTAGTTAGTTCTACTACCAATCAACAAGTTGAGTTTGAAGAACTCAATTGCAGAACTGAAGCAGAACAACAGGGGACAATTTCCCAAGATCATGCATGTCCTAATGGTCAGAAACAAAACCAACATTCAATGGAGAAACAAAAAATATAGAGGAAACCAAAGCAAGGAGATACACGAATAATTCGAGACCAAAATGATCAACACAACAATACAAGGTCTACAACTTTGGAAGTGATTGAAGTTGAGAGTTCATCACACTTCTCATTTGGAGTTAAACCAACGGATACAATTCCAAACAATGGAGGACAACAAAGGCCAGGTAAGGCTATTAATGATATAAATGAATTTGATCATGATCACATGCAGGAGCAGCAGGTAGCAAATACCAATTCACAAAGCAAAAATCCGAGTCTAGATGGCACTCAAGCAGGTAGGTCTTCTCACTCTAATTCGAGTAGAAATGTTGTTAGCTTGAGTAGTAGTGATGAACATGTGAATGTTAATACAAAGGGACAAAAGAATGTTATGTTGAATGATCAGGAACAGGGCAAGGGTGACATTGAATCCCAACAGCAGGTTGAACGAAATCAAAGTAGTGTGAAAAACAAAGGTCAGTCTCAACTATCATGGAGGGAACTCTGAACCCAATAATTATCATAAGGATTTCCCTAAAATTTCCAGCAACTTTGATAGACATACCATTTCCAATCAGAATGGTCAGCAAACTAATTACCCCAACCAACCCAAAGGCCCCAGCAATATCAACGAGAATAAAAAAAACCAAACAAGACCAGAGTACAGAACCTGCTCCCTATACAGTGGTACAAACGTTAGTTTCAAGACTTAGACAAATTTATGCTACACATGCTACTTCTATAGAGTTGGTCCCTCCCAAACACACTACCAAACAAGGCCAGCCTGCCGTGATTTATGATATGGATGACTTCATGAACAAATTGACTGTGGACTGTAAATACACCCTTATAGGTAAATTCAGTACCACCATGCCAAAAATAGAACTCATTAGGAAAAGCTTTATCTTACAAACTCAGTTGAATGGGGGAGGGGGGGGTCAATAGTGCTCATTATAATGCTAGGCATGTATTTATTGATTTGGAGAATGAATTGGATTATAACACTTCATGGACACAACAAAGAATGACAATTGAGGGCAAACTTATGAGAATACAAGCTTGGACTCCCAATTTTAGACCTGAAGAAGAAACACTTATTGTTCCTATATGGGTACTGCTGCCAGGATTACCATGGCATTGCTTTAAGAAAGAATTCATCACACCTCTACTAGAGTCTGTGGGCAAAGTCTTATATTTAGATACAACCTCCATTAAAAGAACTAGAGCTAGTATGGCCAAGGTTAAAGTCCAAGTGGACCTCACAGAGGCTAGAAGTAGACATGTTTGGATTGGTTTGGATGATGAAGATCTCACTATAGGGAGATGGCAACCTATTGAATATGAAAATATCCCCCTTACTGTGCATACTGTAAACATCAAGACCACATGATAGGTGATTGTAACTTCAAAATAAGGGATAAGGACTTCAAACGAAGGAAAGAGTTAGGAACAGAAATGAAAAACATGAATAAAGGTGAACAAGGAAATGATTATAAGCAAACCAAGACAAAGCAATAAGAGGAGCAACAACACCAAAACACCAAGGAAGGGAGCAATCAACAGCAACCTGAGCAGCAAAAGGAAGAAGAATGGCAAGTGTCAAGAAGAAGAAACAATAAACCACAGGATGAAAAAATATAGAAGCCAGTGTGGAGACCAACCTCACTACAACACAAAATGTCAAAAGAGCAACCACAAAGCACGGCTCAACAAACAGGTACAATTAACATTTCTAATCATAATTCTTTTACTAACCTTAACATGCAAGAAAAACAAACTGAAGATATCTAGGAGCATAACAGTAATGAAGGGACAACACCACATGGAGCACAAAGCATGTCTAAAGTAGACCATAACCAAAAAGCACAAGTCAAGCCAACAGGAAACAAAGTAAATAACAAGAGCACAAGTATTAACTCAATGCTCCCAATCCCCACACCAATATTTCATATCTTGATGGTGTTGTTGAAGTTGAAGGATGGATGGATGGGGGATGTTAGGAGAAACAAACTAATATGCAGGAAGGGGTGTCCAAATGGGGAAATTTGTCTCATGTTATACATGGGGGGACTCACCTTGACCATAGTTCAGTTTAGAACTCCTGCTACAACTAGCCAACAACAAAGTCCAAATTAGCAAAAGGTACAACAACAAGAACAATCAGAGGAAGAAAAATAAAATACCAGCAAAAATAGCAGAAACAGAAGCCAAGTTAAGGCAGGAACTGCAAGTAAGAAAAACAAAGGAGCTATGAAAAAAGATAAGGGAGCAAATGCAAGTACTAGCAACCAAGAAAAGACTCCCAAAAGCAAGAACACACCTAGCAAAAAAAAGAGAAGCTGCAAAAAATAAACAGAATCAACAACAGGATAACAATCAACAGAGGGAACAACAAACGAGTGGGGAAGCTTGCAAGAAATTTATTATGGTAGATGAGCAACTGGGCATGGATATTACTCCTCTACATGCCCAATATATGAACACTCCATTTAATGTGCCTCCAGATAAAAGATCTGAAAAATGTCAAATTAACAAAGGTCCTGTTATTCATGAATATGTTGTTGACAATTCAGAAGATGATCTGGATGGGGATAATCAATCCCTCAATGAACCTTATGAGGATGATGAGACTAGTGAGCTATTGATTAGAGCTTTTAGTCCTTATCCTGATAAAGGCCTTGAAGAGGAGATTCAACCGGTGGTTAATATTCAGGGATTATCTCCAAGGGGAAAACATCATGATAGATTCCAATTCAAAAAACAAGGCATTAACACTGTCATTGCTAGCAGACCAAACACTAGGCTCTTTACTTCGAGATCATCTCAATGATTAGTACAATTATTTGGAATGTGAGGGGGATCCCAAGGAGTACTAGAAAGACTCAAAATGCTCAAGAAGATGCACCAACTCCCTATTATTGCTATTCTAGAACCTTTCTCTGATACTATCCAAATCCAAACTTTTAAAAACCAATTAGCCATGGAGCATGTTGTGAGTAATCGAAATGGCAAATTTTGGCTCTTTTGGAATAAGGACATTGATTGTGTAGTACTTGAGGAGGATGAACAACAAATTACTTGTGATATTGGTCATACTGAAATTTAGACTCACTTCATCACCACTTTTGTGTATGCCAAGTGTAAGGATCATCTCAGAAGACCTCTATGGGATAGAATGTTATATCATGCTACTAAAAACACTAAACCTTGGTGCTCAGTAAGTGACTACAATGTCATTAGTTCTATTGAGGAAAAGCTTGGAGGGATACCTTATAACATGAGGAAGAGCCTACACTTCATTGTTGTGATTGAAGATTGTGAGCTCATTGATTTAGGCTTCAGTGGTCAGAGGTTTAATTGGTCAAATAAAAGGGGTATACATCATAGAATCTGGAAAAGGCTAGACAGGGATCTGGTTAATGACAGTTGGCTGGAAACAACGCCTTAAACCACTATCACTCACTTACCTTTAGTAGGATCAGACCACTGTCCATTGCTGATGGAAATGAGTGCTAGAGAAGAAAATCACATCATGTATTTTTAATTCCTAAATTGCTGGGCTGATCAACCCAATTTCCTTGACACTGTTAAAGCCCGCTGGGACAGAACTGTAGTGGGTAACAACATGTGGAAATTTCATCAGAAATTGAAAAGGTTGTCCAACACTCTTATCTATTGGTCCAGGGGGGCATTTAGAGATATATTTGTTAGGGTCAAGGAGTATGAGGAGAAAGTCAGGACTGCTGAAGAAAATCTTATTCAAGATAACATTGAAAAAAAACAAAACAACACTTTATGAACTTAATGCAGAATACATTAGATTTTTGAAAATGGAAGACTACATTGTGAAACAAAAAACTCAATTGCAATGGTTCAAAGAAGGAGATGCTAACATGAAATATTTTCACTCAGTGATAAGAGTGTAATGACCCGAGAGTACCCCCTAGTCATTACCGGCGTATTCGACCTCTCGGAGGTCTTATACAAGCCCTTAGGGATTCTAGACCACACACCCACACTTCATCATAGGAGTCAAGGACACATTCAACATTGAATATGTACTCCTAACATGTATATGATCAAACATTCATATAGGGGGTCATATAGGTAGGGGTCATTCCACAATAGTACCTAACATAATCAATCATGTAGACCACACCTTATCCCTAACATTATCATTCACATTATACTCCTCATCATCAACACACTTTAAACATCATGCTAGCATTACAGATTTCATACATAACTTTCATATCACAACTTTATAAACATAGGCATCATAATCATCAATTCAGTTCACATCTATTGCTTTCAAGGCCATGTTATCAACATGTATAGATAGACAAGAAGTAAACACCTCCACCATAAGTTGATCAAACCTCACAACATTAATTCTCATACTATAGACTAGAAGTTAGGTTAACTTACCAATTCTCCAAGCCATGATCACCATGAATCAATCCTCAACAATTCATAATCAATTGACATAGGTAGCAATAGGAATCAACAATGTAATTCAATATCATAAACATAGTCTAAGTACAATTCCATAAACAAAGGGATCAACCCATAACTTTGCCCATAAGGCCATAATCCTCAACTAATCAATATACCAACAATTCAACATGAATAAGTAAATATAATCATAAGAAACATCAATACAATCTAATCTAAACATAAATACCAATAGAGATCATATTCACAAAGACCCACATCATAGGCCAATTTTGAGAATTTGGGGATCATGGGTTCTTTAAGAATTCCTTTGAAAATTATCTTAAAAACATTAATTCCACATTAATTCATCAATAGAATGATTTAGAAAGTCGTTTCACAAGGAACCCATGTTTAGATTGAAAATTAGAAATTTTGGTCTTTGAATCACTTTTGAAAATCTTTGATAGAACTCCTTGCATGAGAGGTTATTCAAGAATCAAGAGTCACCATACCTTAATTCATGAAGACCCATGAAATTGAAGAAGAAATTAGTTGAAAACCCATCTTCTATCTTAAGCTTTATCAAGGTCTTCAATGGAGTTTTTGAAAAAATCTATTTTGAGAGGGAAGGGTCAATTTAAAGAATGGGATCTAATTTTAGGTTTTGGGATTTTAACCAACTTAAAATACCCTAAAATAGGTATAATAACCGTTTATAATAATTCCCCAAACTACCCCTCACTTAGTTGGACTTTTTAAATAAGTCAAACTTCAGTTTTATTTTTGTAGATTTCATCGGGAAATAAGTTCGCGACGCGGAGGTGTTAATTAAATTTTGAGGCAGTAGAGTGCGCGACATGTCCGCGACGCGGACCAAATCTTTGGCCTATGGTGGAGCTAGTCCGCGACGCGGACATGCTCCCTCCATGTACATTTTCAAGCTGCCTTGGCCGCTTGCTTGGCCAAGGTTGGGGTCCTTCTCGGGGACCCTTAGGGTGGCTCCCGGGGTGTCGTATCTGAACGTTTTGACCCTAAAAATATTTATTAAGACACTAGGGTCACCTCCACTAATTTTAGACTCCAAACTACACATAAAAACATGAACAACATACTTGAACACACCAACACGCAAAAGACTAGTTTTCGAACGTCTTGGTCGTCCCTTGATGTTTGACTTCCAAACTCTTTAAAACTGACTTACAAGGCTATTTTTCATTATTTTGACAAGTTATTAATGCATAAAACCCATGTGAGGCTCTATTTTATCCTACTTCATTTTGAGCGTCGTTACAATATCCCCTTCTTAGGAACATACGTCCTCTAATGACATTTAAAACACTTTTGAGGACTAAATGACCCAACTAGCAGCTCACAATACACAACCTACAACATCAACATAAGAGCACACATCAAGGAGGAACATCAACTCCACATAAAAGGCTCAAAACAACTTTGTGCAATTCAAGAAAGTAGCAACACATCTACCAACTCCTTATGCATCAACTTTATTGTTTCCCATTTCATTGGAGGAACTTCCTTCTCCAAATCACCACTATGCTTAAAACTCTTTACTTCTCATAAGTATAGGAGGAACTACCGTCTCCATATTCAATGAGCATCAACATATATATTAAGCAATCAACAAGACATTTCTTTAACAAGAGAACATCAAGCATGCTCATTACAACTCTCATGAAGTCAACATCACACAACATCTATGGGTGCAATTTCAACCATGAGAATTAAAGTTCGTGAAAACTCAAAATACAACTTAAGCATGAATTTTCACAAAAATATGCACATACAAGGAAATCATGTCATATTCATCATTCTCATTTCAAACACCAAAGAAACACAACATGCAACTATCTCATTAAAGCACGTTATGCAACTTTATCATAAGAAATCATTTAAGCATGCACTTCAAATCAACTTATGCAATACAAGCAAGTAGAAACTTTATTCACCGACTCATAATGCATTAACCACATAGGCCTTTCTCATGTTCATAGGAGGAACTACCTTCTCCTAAGCATGACATGATATTTACCCCTTTATATCATCATAGGGTCCATTATGCAATGGGTTTTAAGTGCACACATAGACATGATCAACATTTCCACTCATGAGGCAATTAAGCAATTCATACTAGTTGCACCCTAACATGAGGATTATAGATCATCTACTAGTCTTATCATTTAATCATCATACTATCAA
>JAJOOF010000874.1:0-25741 GCA_029582545.1 Solanum lignicaule
AGCAGCTGCTGACTTAGGAGGGAGTGCTTTGACAGGTACATTAGGGAATCCACTTGGTCTGTTGGCTCGACAGTTGTCGTATACACTTCATACGGTGAGAGACCAATGTCCACTCTACTGTGCTGACGGAAAGCCCGTAGACGAGTATTTGGATAAAAAAGTGGAGGCTTCTTATAATAAACTTTTGGACAAGGCAAGCAAGGTCAGACAAGAATTATCTCAGGTTATTTCTCTTGGAGAGGCATTGGAGACTTTGCGAAAGGATTTTAGTGTTGCGATGAATGATGAGGAGATGAGCTTGTTTAATTGGCATCTGGCAAATCTGGAATATGCAAATGCAGGTTTTCTTTCACAGCTTTCCTTAGCATTTTGGGACCAAGATGACCCCTATGATATGGGAGGGGATCGCTGCTTCTTGCCCATTGGAAATGGAAGATTAGTTCATGCCCTGGCTGAAAATGTGCCTATTATTTTTGAAAAAACTGTGTATGCCATTCATTGTGGTAGAGATAGTGTGAAGGTGATTACTGCGGACCAATTATTTGAGGGAGATATGGCATTGTGCACAGTTCCTCTCGGAGTTTTGAAGAGTGGTTCTATCACGTTCATTCCAGAGTTGCCTCAGCAAAAGCTAGACACAATAAAAAGATTGGGTTTTGGTCTATTAAATAAGGTTGCATTGTTATTCCCGTATGTGTTTTGGGACTCCAATGTTGATATATTTGGTCATGGTGCTGATGATTCTAGTTCTCAGGCTGATGGAAATCCTGTAGACGAGCATTTGGATAAAAAAGTGGTACTTCCGGATAAGGTAAGCTCAGGCAAGAAGTTTTCTCAGGACTGGAAGCATAGATCCATATCGTCATTACAAGAATATTCAAACTTGGAGGAAGTGAGATCCCTTACCACAAACCAATATAAGGGTCAATTTCTTACTTGCCAGAGCCCAAAGGCGTAGAGCTAAAGCAGCTGGCAATTACATTAGTTCTGATATCCCCAACAGATAAAGTGGTTCCATTGCCTCTGCCAATTTTTTTAGCCTTCCTGAGAAACAAGTTAAAAAGGGGATCCATGAAGAAGCTGAAACTTTGAACAAAAAAAGAAAAGACATACTAAAGGAAAAAAATAGGAAAGAGGAAGCTAAAGAGAAGTTGGGAAAGACGCATACCTGACTATTTTTTACTTGATAGTGGCTGTTCTCGACTTTACAACACCTTTTAAGCACAAAATATAAGAAATGTTAGCCTATATGCTACAGCTGCAAACGACATAAATATTTAAAAGTAAACAATGAAACAGAACCAAAACCAAAAACAAAAGAAAATGCAGAAACTAATTTGAATTGACAAATAAGGGAGAATTATTTGTCCTTTAATGAAGATATACAAAATCTAGTAATACATATCACAGACAATTATTGTATTCATTTTTTTGTTTATAGTGACAGTAAATTTACGGTAAAGTTATACTATGCAAGTAGCTAAAAGTAGTATCAAGGAGTATAAAAGAGGTCAAGATTAGCTCTCCTAGGTAATTATTTAAAGGTATGATCATGCACAGTAGTGCGGTTATTCTTCATCTACATATAATCCTTGTAGAGCTTTAAACAAGGAAATAAAATCCGGCTAGACGTTAGATATCAAGTTTCCTTTAGCGCTAAACAAAAAGATGTTGGTGTTAAAACAACTATATATCGTAATATCTTTCTAACTCTAATAGGTAAATATAGCCTTAGGAAATGACTATTCAAATGACCTTTTAGTGCGGCATATGAATGTGGTCTATATTAGTGAAACATTTCATACTTTCAAATATCTGAACTCTTTTGCATATGAATGTGGTCTATATTAGTGTATCAGTCAATATAACTTTTCAATATCTTTATCTCTAAAGAGTAACTAAGAAAATTAATGCATTGGTTTTGGAAGGATAAATTATACTTTTAACGGTAAAATGGTCAGTCAACTTTTGGAGAGCTTTTTGGACTTGCAATATCTTACTTTATGTTCCCATTTTTAGTCTCGGGGCATGCACGTAGCACATGTACCATGTTGCCAATAAGTAAATATTTTTTTACAAAATCACGTTAATATTATCTTAAAATGTGTTTGATCTACTAAGTATAAAAATTAAGAATGATTAATGGTTATCCTATTTAGCTAGCTCGGTGAGGAGACAACACACCATCTCATAGAAATCCGCGAACGCTTGATAGTAATTTTGAAGTTTTGTTTTGTATTTACACGATACATGTGCCAAGAGTCTACTGGAAATAACCTCTCTACCTCCCCAGTAGGGGTAAGGTCTTGTTAGACACTACCGTCCATAGACCCCCCTTGTGGGAATACAGTAGGTATGCTGTTGTTATTGTAACTATTACACCTTTTTTTAAAACAAATTTAAATTGCAAGATTGATCGTTGATGATCAAAAAAATTAAAAGATTGAACAATACTATCACTTTGTCAAGATGAATAGTGTGAAGTTCTTTTCATAAGTTTTATAGCAACAACTTGTGTTACAATATCTCCTCCCAAATTCATCATTGTCCATTTCAACCCTAGCTATTTGAGAAAACCTACTTATATTTAAAATCATATACCCTTGAATATATTATTCTTAAATACTAGTCAATTTGAATTGAACTCACATTTTGAAAACTAAGAATACAATTTTTTTAAAGATTTGAGTTCAACACACTTGTTCATTATATAAAGCTTTATTGATTTAGAAATATTTTTGCTTAAAATTACTTAATAGTTATTTTTTAATCTTATTGAATCTCTTTTAGGGCCTAGAAAAATATCCTTTATTATGTTCTTTTACTTTTTAAGTATGTGCTTGTAATAGACACAAGTACTTGCACATAACATCAAAAGCTAAATTTGCGCTTGCATGTTAATTACATTGCTATCTATTACAATGTTTTCTTAACTCTTTCTACAGCATATGTGTGGGCACATCATGAGAGATAAGATTAGAAATAAAGTTATTCAGAAAAAGGCAGGAGTGGCCCCCATGGAGGACAAGATGCGGAAGTGAAGTTGAGATGGATCGGTCATGTAAGGAGAAGATGTGCAGATGCCCCGATTATGAGATGTGAAAGGTTGGCCGCTATAGACTTGAGGATGGGTAAAAGTAGGCCTAAGAATTATTGGGGTTGACGTAACTAGGAGGGATATTGCATAACCTCAGCTCACCGAGGACGTGGTCCTTGATAGGAGGGTGTGGAGGTCGAAGATGAGGATAGAAGGCAGGTAGGCGGGCATATTTCTTCCCCATTCTCAGAGTATTAGCATTATTCTTCTTGTTTTTCCTTATCTTCAGATTACTATTACTACCTGTTATTATTTAATCTCGTTATCTTATTTTCTTGTTATTGTTGCCTCTTTTTCTTTTGTTCGTTCAGCTGAAGGTCTATCTAAAACAACGTCTCTAGCTTCTCAAGGTAAAGATAAGACTTGTATACACTCTACCCTCCTCGGACTCCACCTGTGGGATTACACTAAGTTTGTTGTTATTATTGTTGCTAAAGGATATATAGCCCACAATTATTACATTACACCAACTAAATTTACCCCTACTACTGGTCTTGTTGCTTGCATTTAGCCTATCTGGTTATCTTATTTCAGCATTTAGTGCATAAAATGAGCATGAAAACAATGTTGATATAGCAAAATGATAGAGTTGATCCAAATGGGAAATGAACAACTATTTCCCGAGCTAATAAAACAACTCGGGCGTAAATAGAAACTAAATCATACATGAGCAATTAGTAAATAGAATGAAGAAATAAGATGTTTGTAGAAAGAAATTGGTTAATTCTACACCATACACGATAATGGTCAATTATTTAAAAGCAACATAATATTTTGTGTCAAAGTAAGTTCTTGACTGTCAGTGTCTAAATAAACATTACACATGTCTTTAAAAAGATCTGAAGTATACCTTATCTCATTTTTTTTTTCTCAACCTGCAAATGCGATGTTCTAACACTAGCGTGGTGGGCCATCTTTGCAGCTTCTCTAAGCCCAGTGAGAAATGCTCCATGCATAGTGGCTGGATAGCGCCTGGTAGTCGCCTCACCAGCAAAGAAAAGTCTTCCTTCCCCCACAGTTTTTGCTAAAATGTCATAGTCATCTCCTGATGCACCCACAGCAACGTTGGAGTAGGAACCAAAGCTGAACGGATCACTACCCCAGCTTGTAAATACAATTTGGATGGGCTTTGGGACGTTAATTCCTTGAGGTTCATATATACCTGGTAACAATGCCCAAATCTCATCAATACTTTAGCTTCATGACCATAAGAAACATAAGTTTCATCTTTAATATAATCGATGCATTTTAAAATATATATGCATACGTAGCAGCAAAAATCAAAACGATAGATGATGAAATTAACTCTGAAGTATATAGTTGAGACAAGAAATATGTTATAGGAGTCCTTTAAGGGGTAAAGAGTAACAGATTACTCACTTCTCTCAATATGTTACTCTAGAGGTTTCCCTGTTTTAAGAAGAGACAGAAAGTTAAACAAAGCAAGATCCAGTGTATCTGCTTTTAAAAAACAACTCGACTTCATATTCCAGAGTATCTCAATTCTCAAACAAGACGATATATACATGCTTCAAACTGAAATCAACGAATACGAGATGGGCATGACACTAACACTCTTACAACTGCTTAACTCTAGATCAAGATAACATGAATTCACTTCTCGAGCATGTCCATTCTTATTTTACTGCTTGCAGAGTTTATTATTCTTTACTCGTTGCTCTGCCACCAAATACTATGCTATTCAAGAGAAAGAAAAATATTATTCTGGTATATTGAAAGAAAAGTTAACGTTGAACCTGACATTTACCTTTTAAAATTTGAAGTACTTTTGTTACTGCATCAGTAGGAGCCATTCTCTCAAACTTGTGTGCAGCTTTTCCTGCGACTAGAGCTAACAATAAGGGGCCACCAGCAACTGTTGCATAATTGTAGAACAGAAAGAATTCCCCCCGACAACTAGAATCATCAGCAACATGACCAAATGTATCAACATTGGAGTCCCAAAACACATACGGGAACAACAATGCAACCTTATTTAAAAGTCCAAACCCCAATCTTTTTATTGTGTCAAGTTTTTGCTGAGGCAACTCTGGAATGAACGTGATGGAACCACTCTTCAAAACTCCGAGAGGAACGGTGCACAATGCCATATCTCCCTCAAATAGTTGGCCCGCAGTAATCACCTTCACACTATCTCTACCATAATGAATGGCATACACAGTTTTTTCAAACATAATAGGCACATTTTCAGCCAGGGCATGAACTAATCTTCCATTTCCACCGGGCAAGAAGCAGTGATCCCCTCCCATATCATAGGGGTCATCTTGGTCCCAAAATGCTAAAGAAAGCTGTGAAAGCAAACCTGCATTTGCATATTCCAGATTTGCCAGATGCCAATTAAACAAGTTCATCTCCTCATCATTCATCGCAACACTAAAATCCTTTCGCAAAGTCTCCAATGCCTCTCCAAGAGAAATAACCGGAGATAATTCTTGTCTGACCTTGCTTGCCTTGTCCAAAAGTTCATTATAAGAAGCCTCCACTTTTTTATCCAAATACTCGTCTACGGGCTTTCCGTCAGCACGATAGAGTGGACATTGGTCTCTCACCGTATGAAGTGTATACGACAACTGTCGAGCCAACAGACCAAGTGGATTCCCTAATGTACCTGTCAAAGCACTCCCTCCTAAGTCAGCAGCTGCTACCTTATTCCCTCCTTCCATCTTTTTCGTATACACCCTTCCACCTGCACGCTTCCGTCCCTCTAAAACAATTACCTCAAATCCAAACAACATCAGTTGCCTTGCAGCCGCCAACCCAGCAAGACCTGCCCCAATAACAATCACTCTTCCCTTACTTGGCCTAGTTGGAATCTTGTCCTTAATTGCCAACGCCACCCCAAAATTAACATACCCGTACGATAACAAGTAGTTATATGCAGAATCTAATAACCCACTACATCGTTCAGGTATAATATCAACAAACATATCCTTCGTCAGCCAAATCGACACATTTTCACGCCATTTCGTAATAATGTGATTCCTAATTAAAATATAGTTACATTGTTCTATCCCGCCAACTACACTAACAACCCCAGCTTCAATTTCTTCATCCTTTAACGAGTCAGACGGAAATCCAGCCGTTAACGCAACTAAAGCCTCAGAATTTGACTCTTTGTTTATACAAATAGCCTCATCCGAAACAACTTCCCTTCTCGACTTCCTACTTCTAACCACTTTAGAATTAACATTTCTATTAGCAGAATTGGAACTTTTCACTAGAGTTTTGCTAACTTTACCGGAAGAAGATGAAGAAACCAATGCAGACGGTTCTTCATTGGTATTACTAAGAAAACCACTGGATTCCTGATCCAATGATTGTTTACTGTCTGATCTACCTCCTCTTCTATTCATGGCAGGAGATGGAAATGATTCAAGATCAAACCAGTTTTAGGGGTAGGGTTAGAATTTGGAACTGAACTGAAATTGGAAGTGAAATCAAGAGTTTGAGTTAGACAAATGAATTAGGAACTGGACATGGATTTTGTTGATGGATTTTTCTACTTTCTGTTACGATTTTAGCAACGAAAAAGACGGTGACAGGATCGAAGAAGATGAAAATGGATGATCGGAGAAGATGGATTTGGGTTTTATGGATTGTTTCAAACTTTTTTTCTTGGTTGTAACGAAGTGAAGATGAAAGGAGAAAGATGGATGTTTTGGTTCTTGAAAATGGAGGAGGTGGATTTTTCTACTTTCTGCTACGGTTTTAGCAACGGAGAAGACGGTGACAGGATCGGAGAAGATGAAAATGGATGATCGAAGAAGATGGGTTTGGGTTTTATGGATTGTTTCAAACTTTTTTTCTTGGTTGTAACGAAGTGAAGATGAAAGGAGAAAGATGGATGTTTTGGTTCTTGAAAATGGAGGAGGTGGATTTTTCTGCTTTCTGCTACAGTTTTAGCAACGGAGAAGACGGTGACAAGATCGGAGAAGATGGATTTGGGTTTTATGGATTGTTTCAAACTTTTTTTTCTTGGTTGTACCGAAGTGAAGATGAAAGAAGAAAGATGGATGTTTTGGTTCTAAAAATGGAAGAGGTGGATTTTTCTGCTTTCTGTTACGGTTATAGCAACGGAGAAGATGGTTACAGGATCGGAGAAGATGAAAATGGATGATCGGAGAAGATGGATTTGGGTTTTATGGATTGTTTCAAACTTTTTTCTTGGTTGTAACGAAGTAAAGATGAAAGAAGAAAGATGGATGTTTTGATTTTTTAAAATGGAGGAGGTGGATTTTACTGCTTTCTGTTACGATTTTAGCAACGGAGAAGATGGTTACAGGATCAGAGAAGATGAAAATGGATGATCGGAGAAGATGGATTTGGATTTTATGGATTGTTTCAAACTTTTTTCTTGGTTGTAACGAAGTAGAGATAAAGGAGAAAGATGGATGTTTTGATTTTTGAAAAATGGATGAGAAAACGAAGTGAACTATGAAGAACAAAGTGACAAATATATATGCATGGCATTTAATGTATTTTTGACTTTAGTTAAATTCATCCAAATTATTTTAGTTTAGTTTTTATTACATCCTTGTAATTTTCATTTAATAAAAAATAACTTTTAAATTTATAAAATATGACCAAAAACATCCTTTTATTTATTTTTTCGTCCTTCTCAAACATTTCAATAAATTCAATTTTAGATTCCATATATTTCAAATTTCAAATTTCAAATTTCAGATTAGAGATTATTGAGTTTATTGACTATCTAAACTTCACTTTGTTGGTTAAATTTGATTCTCAAACTCCGTAATCCTCTCCTCTATTTCCCCTTTCTCTACCATAAAAAAAACTCTTGAATTTGAGATGACTAAATTGTTCAACTTTGTAAACTTTAATTAACCTAAATATACATCCATCCAATCATTTAAATTAAAATTAGCTAAAATATATGTGTAAATATAATATGTGTATAGTCTATCGAAAACAACATCTCTATTTTATTATTTTGAGGTAGGCGGAACTACACTGAATATGACAACAACAAGGCTCCATGTAGGAATTCAATTACCAATAAGAGTTTGGTCCTATATATATTCCGAATTGAGGATGGGTTTCGGGAATTAGCTTTTTTGTTGTTGTTGTATTAATCAATACCGTCAGCTAGAAAAAGTAAACTGTGAATCAAATTGCGTATTGGAAAAATTAGTTGGATGGGTACCTTTTAATAAATAATTATTGATTTTAGCGAAATATTTTATTTATTACCATTTATAGCAATACATAGCAATATTATGTTAAATATGTATTAAAAGTGAATTATGTATGCAATATATATGTATTATAATTGTTTTTAGAATATGTTATGTTTGTTTGGTAAGAACTTGACACATTGTATTATAAGTGTATTAAAATGTGTGATAAATGTGTTGTCCATCAATAAAACTTGTATTATATGTTAATAATAAATTGTTTTATAAATGTATTGAAAGTGGAAAAAAATGTTATTGCTATAAATGATAAATATTTTTTTATTATAGTATATTTATGTAAGTTTCCCTTGGTATTAGTATAAAGCCCATTTGAAGGTCCAACATATGAAAAGGCCCATATTCAACTTGGACTATATTTCCATTAAGTCCGAAGAACTCAAATCATTGAACAGCGAAAGCTCGAGAGATCGATCGAAAATGGCGCAAGTTCCGAATTTGGATAATGCTCCGATAAATCTGAAATCTATAAGGTACAATTACATATGCATAATAATGTACTTTAATGTTTATGGACAATTTTTATCTCCAATTTGATTCAATTCTCTCAAAATTGACTTTACAGAGATCAATCGCAGAAAGAGCTGATTACGATTTTGAAAAACGTGAGTTTCATTCCTATTTTCCGAAAAAATTGCAGATTTTCTGCTGTTTTTTTGTAAATTTAACTGAAAAAATGTAAACTTTAATTGAATATTTGGTTGTAGTTGCAGATTCGAGGGAAAAAGTGTTTGGTGATTGATCCTAAGCTTGGTGGTTCACTATCTCTTATTGTACAGAGCTCACTTCTCAAGGCAATTCTATCTCTCTATCTTTATAATGAATTATTCACTTTACTGAGTTTGAGTTGAAATTTTGAGTTTTTGCACTTTTTTTTTTTTGGGGTTATTGCACATTTCTGTTGGGTTGAATATTTCCATTGTTTTTGAATTTTTGAAAATTGAGTAATGAAATCTTTTTTTTAAAATGGGAACTTTTTTTTTTGTTGGAGAACACCTCAAAATCAACACATTTTGCAAACTCAGTACAATGGTATTAGTAGTACTTTTTTGAAATTTTAGTACTCTGTCTGTCTATAGAACAATGGTGGGTTACATCAAATCATAACTTCTATGTCTAGTCAAATATTGATTATTGGAAAACAAAAGAATTCCAATAGTGATTCCTAGTTTATTGAGTTAAAATTTATTTATTTAATTAATTTTTATGGTGGTGTCAAGCCAACTTGCATGCCTCGACTAATCCACGGGTACATATTATCTCTCACTAGCACATATACCTGGTAACTTTGCCTTACCAAAGCCTAGACGAGTGGAGATATATCTACTTTATTTATTTATTTTTCATCTATCGGAAACAACCTCTTGGGAAAATGCAGGCCGGATCTGGTCTGGCCCTTTCCATATCCTGCGCACAGCAGAATCTAAAGTGCACCAGCACTGCCGTTTCTGTTTTGGGTTATGATTAAGACAATGAATTGATGCTAGAGAAAGAACTGTTGTATGAATTGTAAAATTCTACACTTCACTAAGGAAAAGAGAAAAATGATTTTGCTGTGACATTGGGTGCAAAACATGTTGATTCCATGAACTAGCTTCTTTTTCACATTTTATTCTTTTCGATGTTTTTCACACCTATAAACAGGAGCATGGGGCTGAATTGCGGCATCTTAATGCGGAACCAGTTCAAACTGATTGCACAAAAGTAGTCTATCTAGTCCGAGCCCAGCTTGACTTGATGAAGTTCATTTGCTCACACATCCATAATGATATTTCTAAAGGGATTCAAAGGGAGTATTTTGTTTATTTTGTCCCTCGTCGTGCAGTTGTATGTGAGAAGGTTAGCCTTTTTGTTAACATCAAAGATAAACTTCTTATGGATTTAGTTTGGCATGCATTTCTCATTAACAATTGTATGCAATCCTGACAGATACTCGAGGAAGAAAAAATTCATCACTTGTTGACTATAGGCGAGTATCCCCTTTATCTGATTCCACTGGATGAGGATGTATTATCCTTTGAACTTGATGTTGCTTCCAAAGTACGTCTGTTTCTCACAGTTTGATCCAAAGAAAAGATTATTGTACCTATTTTAAAGATTAGCATATGTAAAAATAGTTTCATTTATATGACAGGAGCACCTAGTTGATGGTGACACTACCTCCCTGTGGCACATAGCAAAAGCTATCCACAAACTTGAGGTGCTTTTTATGTTTACTCGATAGAACTAACTACTATTTGAATAGGCTTTATTCGGTTTTTTTTCAGGAAAAGTAGGTTCAGCATAAATATTTTCTAACAGCTTTTTGGTTTTTGAGAAATGTAGTTTTCCTTTGGACTTATTCCAAATGTGAGGGCCAAAGGGAAAGCATCAGTTCGTGTGGCTGACATTTTAAATCGGATGCAGTTGGAAGAACCAGTGAACACATCTGAGGTAACTCAAAATCTAAAATCCACTAGAATAAACCATACTTCAAAAATATGTGGGCACCATACATTGTCACAAATTAATATCAATTTGCTCTTTTACAGCAGATGGGTGTGCCTGAAATAAATACTATCATACTTTTGGACAGAGAGGTAGCACGCCTTCTTTCTTCCACTCAGCCCTTCCCCTCCTCCTCTCTCATTATATTTTATATAATGTAGTTAAAAAAAACATAAGATTGCTGTGTGACCTCATGGGTTATTTGGTAAAGATGAGACTTAATTCTAGGATTATGTTGAAGGTTCATGCTAGTTTATCATATTATGTTTTGAACAAATTGTTGTTGCTTCCCTTTCTAGACTAGGTAGTTGCCATTCTATTGTGTAAGATATGCGTGTGTGTGAGAGAGAGTGTTTTGACTGAAAAACAAAGGTGAGAGAATATGCTGGAAAGATGAAATTCATCTTATCATACTCTTTCAACTTGCTCTTTAATTGCCTCGTATTCAAACAGTTAATAGTTCCGCAGGTCTAATCTTGCTACTTGGTATAGTTTCACTCCTTGTATCTTTTCCATATGATCAATTAAGCTCTCTACTGCTTTGGTTTTATTTGTATTTCTTCAACCTTCATGGTTATGGAAATATTAATGTTACTTGGTTTGGTTAGTGTGTCTTGAGTTGTGTGGAGCAATATTCTTGTTGCCATTATATCCATTTGTCACTGTTGTTTAAAGACTTTCCCGGTATTGTGCAGGTGGATATGATCACTCCAATGTGTTCACAGTTAACATATGAAGGGCTGTTGGATGAGGTAAAACTGATATTCTTAGAATTTCTATGGATCTGTATTGTTAGAATGATGTCTAGGCAGCTGTTTATGGTTGTGTAATGTGCCTGCAGCTTCTAGAGCAATAAACATACTATATATGCTGTGAATATTTTTAAAGCTGTCTCTAATAGGCTTCATGCAGTTTCTTGGTATCAATAATGGTGCTGTGGAACTAGATTCATCTATTATGGGTGTCCAGCAAGAAGGCAAGAAAATAAAGGTTCCCCTTAATTCAAGGTAAACTAGTTTAATCGTTATTTGGCCTCACAGGTTACAAGAATGTTACTTTACCTTTTTCATCCTAAAGAAAAAAGAACATTATGCCTTTTGAGGATAATGATGTAATGATGTAAATTGGGGTGTATAAAATTTACAACATACCCAGTTAATCCCACAAGTGGGTGCATAAAATTTAGAGTAAAATAAATTCTTGTGTGATTTCTAGTGATATACTTCATGTTTCTTTTATGTGTGACATGATAATTCCCTCAATTATAATGCATGCAGTTTCTTCTGTTATAAGGTATCCTCTCATATACACTGCAGGTCTTTGTATGTCCATCAATATAGTCAGATGTGACCACTGGGGAAATATACTACTGTCTTTTCTCTTTTAAAAACAAAGAGAGTGCTCTTATTTTAACCTTCTCTGTGCGTCTTAGATATTTTATTTCTCTGTTCTGAACTTTTAATTCTTTGCCTTTGTAGTGACAAATTGTTCAAAGAGATACGGGATCAGAACTTTGAAGTTGTTGTCCAGGTTGATTTATTTTCTCTCCATTTTTTTTAACAACAAAGTCTAGGCGACTTCAGCATACATATCAATCTATCATGTCCTATCATAAGATTCAGTTGCTCATCTTCTTTCCTTAGTCTTCTGTTTCTTTAATTGTCATTTGCAGTGCGATTGCAGGTTCTACGTCAAAAAGCAACTTCCATGAAGCAAGATTACACAGAAATGCAGACCACGGTTAGTCAATAATCGTAGATGTGCATGTCTTAGTTTTGCTAGTTCAATAATTGACTTCTGTGTTACGTTTTATATTATATGCAGAACCAAACAGTCTCCGAATTGAAGGATTTTGTCAAAAAGCTTAACTCATTGCCGGAAATGACAGTAAGAGTTATTTCTAATGTTTGATTCTACAACGATCATAATGGTATAACATTATTGGCCTTCTGTTCCAGAGACACATCAATCTTGGTCAGCATTTAACTACGTTTACATCCAAACCTTCATTCCTTGCCCGACTTGATATGGAGCAAACTCTTGTCGAGGCTGAAAGCTATGATATGTGAGTAAAATGAAACTTTTCATTCTAATGATTGATGACTTTGGTAGTTTTAGACCATATCCACCTTTCAGCTCTCTCTTAAATATTCAACGGTACTCAGAAGTCTCTGTTGCACCAAGTGCTTGGCTTCAAATGTTTGAGAATGTAAATGCAAGTCCAGTTTTTGTTGGCAAGAAAAATCCTTTGCATGCATGATATGATGCCATGTAGTAGTTTATTGTGTGTTTGTGAGCAAGGGTGTGCTCCATTACTCCCTTCTCCTTTTTTTTCTTTTTATTATGTGGTAAAGAAACATGATTATTATTCAATCAGTAGGCAAACAGACATATACAGCTGCAGATCACTCTTGGCCAGTCCACATCAAACCAACCTAGAGAGAAAATGATAAATTTTTCTCAACAAATGCTACTCTCAGTGCAGAAAATAACCACGTAGAGAAAAATGCCTGCAATACCATCAACTCGTGTCTTGCACTTAAATCAACAGCTTTCTTGCCATTTGCAGAATTCATGAGAAATAATATTGTTACTACTGAATTCCTTGAAATTTTGATTTTATCGTCTCCTTGCTTATCAAGTAATGGTTGTCCATTGGAGGAAAGGATGATCAGAAAAAAGTGATATATATGAGCTGGAAGTGCAAGAGAGGGGAGGGGGTCTAAGGGTAGGAAGGGGTCTGGCTTTACCCTTTTCCTTTTCTTCCGAGGTGAATGTTTTCATGTTCTATTTGCTTACTCTTTCCTCACTGGGTAAATGCAGATGCTTTGAGTACATTGAGGAGATGATCCATAAGCAGGAACCACTTATTAATGTTCTACGTCTTCTCATCTTGTTCTCAATAACAAATTCAGGGTTGCCCAAGAAGAATTTTGACTATTTGAGGCAAGTATAGCTGTTTTATCTATGCTTGACATGGCTTCCATGCTTTGAGTACCACTACATGAACCTCTAAATGACATATTGAACTTCTGCACTTTTTGTTAGACGAGAACTGCTTCACAGCTATGGTTTTGAGCATATAGCAACCTTGAATAATTTGGAGAAGTCTGGATTACTTAAAAAACAGGTTCATTCATGGGATTTCATCAAAGATTTTGCAATATTAAATCAGTAAAATTTGTCCGCACTATTCTCTCTATTAACTTTCTTCACAATTGCAGGAGACTAAAAGCAACTGGATAACAATTAAACGTGCTCTGCGGCTTGTAGTGGAGGATACTGATACTGCTAAGTATGATATTAGTTTGAGCTTGATAAAAGATGTTCTCTCTTTCCTCTCTTGAAACTTGAAGAATATGGCCATGGATTTAAAAAGGGTTCTTGCACAGCTGTCATTATGATCATTGCCTCACCATTGCAATCGTTTTTAACATCTACTTTGATCTCTGAAAAATACAGTCCCAACGATATTTCCTATGTCTTCTCTGGGTATGCACCTCTCAGTATTCGCCTGGTTCAACATGCAATTCGATCTGGGTGGTGAGTCCTTTTTCGTAAGAGATTCTGTGTTATGTTGCCCGTCTTAATATACCTAATTCGAATAAATTGTGGTTTTCTATGGATCTGGCTGCTTTAATGATTTTGACAAGATTCCTTGTGATTCACCGGAAGAAGATACTTCTATTTTATATAACCCTAGAGTTGGCCTCCGTTTCATTGAAAAGTAGTCATGAATTAAGTCTTTGCAAGAAAAGTTTAGTAATTCCTCTTTTTGCAGTTAGAAATCTAACCACTGTTTCATTAATTGATTTCCTTACTCCACGGTCCACCGCATGGGTGTCTACTCCTCAATCTTAGCAAATGTAATTTGGAACAGAGTGACGTATTTCTTTATTACAGTCCACTATTTATGATGTCTGTAAAATTTTATATGCAGGCGACCTATTGAAGAAATATTGAAGTTGCTGCCGGGTCCACACTCAGATATTAAGAGGGTAAACTTTTAGCTTTCTGTTTATGTTTTGTTCTTCACATGGATTTTTCCATTTTTGTTTATCATCTTATTTTGGCATACAACTCTTATTCTGTTATTTTTGCTTGTTTCTCTGCAGGGTGGATTTTCCAGTAGTCCGTCGCTGGACTCATTAAACGGGTCTTTGCATAACTCAGACAAGTATGTACCAAAAGAACATCCACTAACTGGCCTTGTAACAATTCTTGGCCTATAAAACAGTCAAAAGAAAGTAAATGCAGTTTTTAGATGCATGCCATCATTACTTAAAATCAGAAAAGCTACTAAATGGAGAAAAGTCAATTTGGTTGTGAGCTTGAGGTGATATTGATAAGACGATTGTTTGAATGATTTTTCTAATTGGATGAGATTGAAGCGAGGTAAATGATGGTGGACTTGGGTAGTGTGATCAGACCCAAAAAAGAAATTAAGTTAGAGGGACACCCAGTGGCCAGCGATGGCTGCTCTATATCATTATGCTGTTGAAACTACTATTTCTCCCTAACCCTTATGTCTCCTTTAAGCTGTTATTGTTTTGTTGCACCTTATTACTCTATTCTGTCTTTGCTCTTCGCATTTGAAAAGTTGCTGGACCTATATTTGTCATGATACTAATTTATGCAAGCGTAAAGCTTAAAATTTCTTTTATCATCTCTTGGAAGTTCAAAAACTTTCTAATACCATTGATGATATCCCAGAGTTGTTGATGGAAGGCGTTCTTTGGTTCTTGTCGTTTTCATTGGTGGCGTGACATCTGCAGAGATCTCTGCTCTTCGCTTCCTGAGCGCCCAGGTCAGACTACTAAGCCTTAATCGTGTAAATTTCCCAGCTCTCATTGGAAACACGCTATGGATAAGGAACTCAAAAGAAAAATTACACTGTTAAACTGTTCCAGGAAGGGATGGCATATGACATAATTGTAGCAACTACAAAAATTGTCAATGGAAGCACATTGACAGAAACATTTGTGGAGAAATTGGGATGATTTGCCAAGACTTATTTGGTTTCATCTCTGGGAAATCTCAGCTGCTTGCGCGATAGGGACACACAGTTTTTGGTGCTGCATTTTTTATATATATGTGAGAAGATCGAGTAGACTTATCGTTCCTAAGATATTCCTCTCGTGGCCAGTTGTCAACATTATTTCTGCACGGATTTGTAACGAACACGACTATGTCATCTTTATTAAGGTATTGGCTAAGAACGCCCTGTGCGCTTCGAGTGGTTGCAAGATTGAAGCGTGTGATCAGTTTGTTATCTAAAATTTGTTTGGTCCTTGTGAGCAATTTGAGGGAACATGATGTGCTTATTCTCTCTTTTCAACATATATGTTAGTTTTTTTTCTTTTTTTGGTATCCCACCAGACCCATAAATATGGATTCATATCGGAAAGTTTAACATTGGAAGGCAAAGGCAAAGTGCTCTAACAAAGGCGATTTTGTTACCATGAGACTCAAATTCGAGAGCTGATTGTATTGGGGGTTTGCATGTGAAGTGAAACTAGTGGTATACAACCCACAAATCCAATTTCTTTTTACGTAACCAATTATCATTTACATAGCGATTTTAGCTTCCCTCATTCCTTTTTATTGAACATAATGATGCAAATCGAACTAATTGTATACTCGTATATAGTATACAAAATTACACAAATCAATCCCAAAAATGCTACTAGTAACTACACACATAACATCATTAATATATCACCCCTCAGCAACAATTGTTCTGAAACCTTCAAATGGGGATTTTTATGTCTGAATCATTTTGCATCTCACATCTGCAACAAGATGGCGAATATGAGGCGCGTACCACTTCACTCTCTCGACATGTTCTACTGTTACGTCCCAGTTGTGACCTGATAACAGCAAAAACGTTCGATTAGCTATATCTGATTTTCCCATCCTAGTTACTAGCCATGGTCGAACAGCAAGAATGTAAGGTAGTCATGTTGTTACAAGGTTGGGAAACTATACCTTCGGATCTAGCGATTTCTTGGATTGACTGGGAAACATAGTTTGTCCAGACATTTTCTTCAGAATCTTTGACATTGCCATGGATGTGCAATATACCACCCTCGTCTCTGAATTCACATATTACGTTAGTGATTAAATCAACAAGAGACTAGCAGTTCCGAGGAAGCTAATGCAAATAAAAGTAATGTGTTACGACAGAATGTTGAAACATCCTCTCTACTATCTTCACGAGGTAGGGGTAAGGTTTGTGTACATCTTACCCTCCCAAAACCCCACTTGGGAGATTACACTCGTATGTTGTTGCTATGACAGAATATCTCAGGTATTACATTCAACAAACAATTTCTCAAAATTCCCTAGTTTTGTTCAATTATTACAAAGAATTTCACATGAACTTCACTTGCAAATGGGTTTTTTCTCATTTGTCGATAGCAAAACGAGAGACGAGAATAGCTACATAAAAGAGAGACACCACACTGTATTTCTGCTCCCAAAGGTCTTAATCTTCTCTATGAATCGATTTATTAGCATATTGATTAAAATTTCGAGATAAACATACCTTAATGCTCTGACAGCAGTAACCCAACTACCCTCGCTTGTAGGAATGAGACCGAGGCACACTCTATCAGCTACACCCTGCAAGTGAACAAATATTCAGTTCAGAAGTATTAACGCAACATAATAATAAGCCATTCAAAGGATGGAACACAAGAATCAAACTAAACGAGCGAAATCAACTGTCAAGACAAGCTAGTTGATTAGTCATGATGAGACATGAATGAATAAAATATATTTACAAGATAAGAAAGTAGAAGGAATTGGCAACAATCGAAGTTGCATACTTTTGGCGCTGTAATTCGATTATCTCCTTCGAGTAAGACACAGCGGTCAGCAACAAGATTAGCTTCAAGATTATGACGAAGTGCCTCAACTGCGTGGGGATTCCATTCACAAGCATACACAAGCTTGGCTTTGGCCCTAAGAAAGTACATAACACACTGTGTAAATCTCTGATATGCTACTAAGAAAAGAACAAAGGTAAGATTAGCTACTCAAGAATTTTAGGCATTAAGAAGCAATGAATTGCTTCAAGACGATAACATATTAACTTCCTCGGGCAAAAGCAAAATCTCCTTGAGATGTGAAAAGTGAAGTTTTAAGAAGTTACAAAATTAACACCAATCAAGTATCAAACTATTTTGGTCCTCGAGGTTTATACGAAAGGCAGCGATTGAAATGGTTTTTACTTTTTACACAAAGGGGGTGAAAAAGGAGATAGAAGCAAAAATGGAAAAAATTAAAATTGATAATGCATCATTCACAAAATAACAACACGGTGATTCTAAAACAAAAAGTATCACCTCACTAGGAAGGGCAGCACAAAATATCCAATGCCAGCAAATAAATCTACTATAACTTCGTCTTTGCAGTCAAAGTGGCCCATCCGAAGCTTCTCAGAGAGATTACCCCATGAAAACATGCACTTAGTAGCATCAAAAGAATAAAGAATTCCATTTTCTCGGTGGTTGACCCAACCATTATCTCCAACAAGAATCTCTAAAGTACTGTCCCGTGTACCAGTTGGTGCAACTCGCCCCTAAAATGATTATAGCACACTATTAACACATAAGCAACAAAATCAATCAAGTAGAATTGCAATGAAAATTTTTTGAACTTAGGAGAAGCAAGTAGACCTTCTGTTGTTGCCTCAACTACTACCTAGAATAGCAGTTCTTCAGGAGCAAGAAACATTCTATGACACCACTAACACTTCAAGAATCTGGGGGTGGGGGTGGGGGTGGGGGAGGGGCTATTCACTGTGCTACAGAAGTTCTGGAAGAAGACCAGATATATTTAGCATGCTACTCCCTCAATACAAGTTCAATATCAGAAAAAAAAAATATTTTTAAGTTTGTTGAAATCATAAATTGATGAGATTTCTCATATTACCCAATAATAAGAGAAAAACAACATCACACGTTTATACCAACTTGTCATCGTTGTTGAATTGTGAAATCAACTCATCTAAAAGCTAAACTATTAGAGATAACACTTTTATTTACTTAATTTTGTCTTCAACACATCTCCCTACGTGTGGAGTTAATTCTTTTTCATGAACCAATCAAACAGATTTGATGATGAATTGGGGTGAAACTTGAATAAAAGACTTTTGCAAGCTACAGTACCATGTTAAATTGTGCAACTAAGTCATCAAAGAAACCTTACATCCTCCAGTTATCTTCCCCCCACACCCCCCCCCACCCCACATCCACATCCCCATCCCCACAAAAAGAAAAGAAAAAAAAGGAACTCCTTTTGGTTTCTCATCTAGAAATAAGCAAAAAGTGGCCTTCAGAATCAGCTTAAAATTGAAATTTCTCGCATCGAGTTCATGGACAAGAAGAATAACTTGAACAAGGTCAATAGGAAACAAACTTCTCAAACTTCAAAAGGCCGTTTCTCAAAAGTTAAAAAAACAGATAAAAGAAAAGGTGCTCACTACATCCAATTACATTAAGCACTTGAGCAATAATGGAATTACGACTAATAAATGACATGCAATAGGAATTCCAACAAGGTGTTGGATCATATCTTGCATAAATAATTAAGTATGCATAATTATTGCGAGTACAGTACCCATAGTATTTTTAGCAAGATAAGTAAAAGAAAGTGCATACTTGGGTTTACCAAAAGACATGAATACTTTTGTCTAAAATGCACAGTAACTAAAAGCATGCACTATAATACTTCAAAGTTCTAACCATAATTAAGTAATAAATTATCACTAACTTACTTGTCGAGCAAGGCGAATAGCCCCCAGGGATTTTGCGATGATAAACCAAAGCTCTTGTCCAATCAAGTCCCATGCTGAATCCTTGAAGGATGTTAAAGGAAGCACAACAATATCACCAAGTCGTTCCCATCTGATGAGAGGAAGTATTTTAACTTGTCACCTTATGTTGAATACTTAGGAAATAACAATTAGTTAATCATTCTCAGATAAAAGAAGTGAAAGAAAACATAAAATGAGACCTCGAAGGTAACTCCTCTAGAAGTTGCAATGGCAGACCTCGGTCACTTAGCAAAGAGCCTACAGCTTCCTTCATCACTTTGAATGGAGAATGTGAAGCTTTTTTAACTTTGACGATTTCATCAGCTAGTATAGTTGCTCCACATTCAATCAGAATGTTCAAGGCTATCATGCAGGTATCTTTCTCTGATTGACAAACAGATTCAGAAACACCTCCCAGGTTATTTCTCTGGTTGAATAACGCACGGAAATTTTCTGTAACAGGGAAACAAATATCCTTTCCATCTTCCTGCGAATGGGCTTTTCTCCCGAGATCTAACCATCCGAATTTTTTCAACATATCCTTTGCCATTTTCGCATCTTTCTTTTTGAGCCGAAGAACCCAATGGGAAGCGACCATCTGACTTCTAGCAATTCCAGAATCTACACCCTCTGAATTCTGATGAAAGCTTCCATTTGTTACTGGTTCCACTGCATTCTGTGGGGAACAAAAGGAAACGTTCATTTCTCCCATTGTTTTTTCTTCTTGACAAATGGCATGCATATTTTCTTCACGTAAATGCATGGAACTTTCTATTAGTGATATCAAAGGTAACAGATTTATTTTCACTGGTTCGCTGAACTTTGTTCCAAATGCATAACAGGCTGCCCCACCACCAATCATTATTAGGTCAGTATCAACAATATTTGCTGTACAACGAACAAACAGGCCTTCACCAATAGAACTGATAGAAATATGCTTCCACCAATGAGATTCCAGATTGAGTAATGATAATCTCTGATTATGTTGACTAACAGGACAGCCCCCAATTATCCCAAGATATTTCTTATAAATAAACATAGAATGGGAAAATTTTGCTGATGGTGGTCTTCCAATCATCGTTTCCTTCTTCCATATACATGTTTTCACATCAAAACTATACAGGTCCCCTAGAGCCTTCTGTCCATCATATCCCCCAAATACAAATATTTGAGTCCCATATGCTGCCATTGAATGAGAATGGCGTGCACATGGCAAATCCCCTTGAACTTGTACTTCGCTCCATTCAATGTTTTGTGTGTCGAACACATACAGAGATGAGAATATCATATCACTGTGAATTCCCCCAAATACATAAATTTTTGAACCTACAGCAGCTGCAGCATGTCTATGCCTGTACTGCACAACAGTAACTACCACATTAGGGTGTGAGGTTAAAAAACAAATTATACAGAAGAGATTCTAACACAAATATATAAAGAGTACGCAACTCTCAAAGATAATATTTCTGCTGAAGAAGACACCAGAATATAAATTATGACCTAAATATGGCCAAAAATATCAGATGATTAAATGCTATAAATTCTTGCCACTGAATGAAGGAGTCTACAAAACAAAATAAGCTGGTACAAACTAGCGAACCACATTCACCCAGCAAGGTATAGGAAATATATATATATATATATATATATATAGCAGATTAACAGAAACACTTCACATAGTAGCCATTGAAGCAAAGATGACACAAACAGCACCTTGGGAGGAATGGAGTGCCCGAATACTCTAACAGCCTCCAATCACTCTTTGTCACGTTGAAAACCCACACATCATTCAGAATATTTGAAGGGTCAGCTCTTCCTCCAATCACATACATTGAATCTCCAATCATGGATGATGTATGGCCCACGCGTGGACAAGGGGCATCCAGAACATCAAGCACCTCCATCCTTCCACATTCTAGATCAAGAAGCAATAGATCATGTCTTCGTGCATGCCTTCCCATTCCTCCAAAGCCACCAAATATGAGAAGCTTCTTTTTATCTACATCATCCATGGTAGAAGCAGAGTGGCCCCAGAGAAATAGCCTTTCAATTGATTCACCAGAAATCACCAATTTAACAGTGTGTAGGTTGATATCAGGGGCTACTTCTGATCCTGTCAATTAATTAAATATTAGGACTTGTTGTCACATTCAAGGGAATGTATCCTGCAATTGAACATACACTAGCGGTCAGAGTACTACCACGCTTATGCAATTGAAGCAATTAACCAAAGCTGTATGGGTATATAAATAATACATTCAAATTTTGAAGGCAATGAAACAAAGAGAATATAGGAGTCGCGATGCTGAAACATGGCATATGTCAGGTGGACTCAATTATGGGTATATATCCAATGAGTGTGTGCAAGTGTTTAGTAGGGCTATATGCAGTTTTTTTTGCTTAATTTCATTATTTTGAAGAATCCACATTAAATACTCATACGAGCACACCTTTTCAACACGAGCACATTAAGGCAAATGAAGTACCTATTTATTGCGATGGAAGGTGGCTGCTACAGCCACAATAAGATTTAACTCAAATTGTACTAGGAGGAAGTTCTGCACTCTCCTTCAATTATAACATCTTGACGGATCAATAAGATGAAATCAAACACAAAATCACAAGTATGATCAGTTTACACTCTATGAAGCGCTAAAAACACAGGAAACAGCAACATTATGTGATCCATGTCTTGTAGAAACAGCAAAAAAACTCCTATCCATAAACTACAGAAGCAAAATTGGTCTGATATCTGATGTGGAATAAATTAGTCTGAGTTGAGAACAATTACCGGAACAAGAATCATCAAAGTCTCTCCTTTTAGCATTTCCATTCCCACTAACACCATTAACCAAAGATTTTTCCAACAAATCAGAATCATCACAGTCCACTTCTCCACTACTAATCTGTGAACCCAAAAACCCATTTTTCAACAATACATCAAGAAAATTATCAGTTCTTTTTCTATTAACCTCCATCTTCTCATTTGCTAACTCAACAAGATACTTTACATACTCAGGAGACACCATTATCTTCTCGGTATCCCCTAATGGCACTTCCAATCGTATCGAACATCGTATAGCAATAATCACTCTTTTATTAACACTAGTAATACCACTCTCCCTAAACCCCGATGAAATAGCTAAAGAAACCAAAAATTGAGCTGCCTCAATATCCTTACACTCCACTGCAATAATCAAAGGTTCAAATCTGAACACAAGGCTATGTAAATCAGTAACCTCAGTAACATTTTTTACTGGTTGAGTTGATTTTGTTGGGAAAAGATGCGATAAAATCAAATGGAGTTCAATTGGGTCGTGAGAAATGAAGACCCATTTGCCTCCTTTAGCTTTTTTCTTGGTGGGGTTGGTTATGGGGATGATAGGTTGTGAAAGAATGGAGATACGGCCAGAACAAGAACTGGTAGTGAAATATGAAGCATGTGAGTTAAGAGTGTTGAGTAAAGGGATAATTGGTGCGTCTATGTTGCCTTTTGGTGATTTATCTGGTTCTGGTGAATTCATGGAAGATAAAGTTGCTAACTTTCTCTTCTCAAACTCCATCGATACTGATTCTTGTTCTTTGCTCAGTTGCAGAATTAGGGTTTAAGCAATAGAGAAGATGATGATTTGGGGTTTAGGGTTTATTTTAATTTCAGACTTGAATGAGTTCGGGCTTTGGGCCTGGCCCATACATATATTTAATTTGGGCCTCAATATGACTTAAAGGAAGGACACTCCAATATCGTCTACTGACTACTTTTCGGTCTCATCTTTGATTAATAGTCATTGTCGTAAAATTTCAAATTGCAGATGAAATATATGTTTATTGTTCATATGGTCATTGATAGCTCACAAGATAGTATATTGATTGCTTTTTTGTTATGTCTTTAGAGATCGATCTAAGATGATTGGAATGCTTTATTTCAAGTACTTAGAGGAGAGGGTATGAGGTTCAAGGCATTTACGAACAAAATAGAGCGAGAGAAGAATAAATTAAAATAGAGCTTGGTTGCACGTGTGTGCGTCACCTTACCTCATAGGATCAACAACTACATGTGATGTTTCGAAAATAGAAATATGTGACTTAGTAAATTAGAATTCATTGTAGGGTGCAATTAGGGAATACCTATCAACTAGTTCGAAAAGTTCTTTCATTTAGTAATGGAAGTCATCTGTTGTCACTTCTGAAGGTATAGTTGAGAGGCTTAGCATGATGCATTTCGTGATGTCAGCTTTGTGATTGCGAGAAAGCTTTTGAATCACCAAGGGTGCAATCACAATGCTAGTTCCACGATCGTAAGTGACTCTTTTAATGTTAAACTTGGAGGTAAAGCAAGCTTTTGAGAGAAATTACTGATTTATATTGAGAGTGTCTTATAGTATTGGTGTTTTTTTAAATTCCACAAATTGGAGGTATTTGGTGTCTTTTGACCACTTGAATTTTATGTTGATTCAATTTATGTTTAAAGGCAATGGAAACCAAATTCCTATGCATATTAAGTGTTAAAATTGTATATGTGCAAAATATATATTTCACATTTATCGATTTGATGTAAATACGTGAACGAATAAATTTTTATCTTGCATTTGAGTTATTAGATGCTCATAGCACTCTTCTCCCATTTTCTTTATAACTTGCATTTTATCTTTCAAATTTTATCACTCCATGCACTTCACAAATAATGAAAAATGAATAAAAGTAAAAATATGGAAAATATTGAAGAATAAAGAGACGAAAAGAAAAAGGCACAAATATGATGATTCTATATAATTATGTTTAGTGTTTTATAGAGTGTTTCATATTCACTATGGAGTTCGACTAATTTAATTAGATTTGTGTTGAAAGAGTAAATTAAACACTTTCTATCGAAGCGATCTCATTCCCAAATCTCAAACTCAAATAAATATTGCACTCCTCCGTAACTACACCTAATTAAACATGAACTATTAGCATGGCCAGCTTTACCAACCATCGTACTATCATAGGATGATCAAATTTTTGAAATTATTGTCAATATAATTGAATGATTCTATCCGAAGAAAATATGTATATATGCCTATATATTTAAATATGAGGTATATATTTTAATGGACATTCGTATTCATAAAGATCGAATAGCTTCATTGATACATAGTGCATTTTGGTTCGATTTCCCCTCCAAAATCCGCACACAAAACTCACGACATTTTCATAGCCACAGACTAGTAATATCTCTCTTACTTCAAATCTTGAGTCAGCCTCGACAACATTATTATACTTGATTTTTTTGTCATGCAAAATCTAGGCAAACAAAACGATAGAATTGATTAAAAAAAAAAAAAAACAACAACTAGGCCAGCTAGGTCTTGCTAATATTTGTTGACGTCCCCCACAAATGATCTATGTATTATTTATAAATAGAATATAATCCTTCTTCACATGTTATTTTAGACTATATTTCATTCATTACTAAAATCGAGATTATTTTTATATATCCATCGAAGATCTATCAGAATATGACTCGTATACTTCTGATAATTCTTTTTATAACTCATTTTTAAAATTCTGAATTTGTCATTCTATAAAATAAAGTAAGAATATAGAAAGGTGAATATAGACATGCATGAGTGCCAAATACTACAATTGATGAGACTAAACAATATACAAAAAAATAGGAGACAATGCCACATGCATGAAGTATTTTAGAGATGAAACTACTTTATACAGCATTGATTTTTTTATTTTTTAACATTATTTTATAGCTTTCATTTCCTAATCATATGATTATTTACTATATACATATGTCTTGATTTCCATCTTTTCATAAACCTAATTATTAAACTTTGGATAGTGACAGCACAAACCAGCTTTGAATTGAAAATTGGTTGGTTGGTTGGGTTTGGGGATGGGGATGGGGTTGGGGGGAAGTTGATCTGTTCCTTGTCTGTATATATAAATAATATTTTCATGAACTAACTTAGATACACCAGTGATCTGCCACATGACCTAACAAGTAGTTTCTAACTCTTGTAAGAGCATGTGGCTCTTAATAAAAAGTTAAGAGAAGTATTGAAAATAACCCTAAATTTAGCAAAAATTTAAGGGTATATTCATAGGCGG